>CH000091.1:286902-297032 GCA_000149265.1 Ciona savignyi | reverse complement strand
AATTCTGTACGTTGCAAATATTGCCGACTTGCTCACAATTTGATAATAGGAAAAAGAAAACGTGAAATAACCACATTAACCAGGCGGTTTTTGATGACAAGATAACAAAAATTTTGGAAATTTTGGATGGATGACTGATTTATATCATGCGGCAAAACCATACTAAGCATGAAGCTTATTGATTTGCGGCTGTTCTTCGCAAAATGTGTTAAATAACAAATGTGTTAAATGTTCTGTACAGAATAATGCATGTAGGGGATAGTTTTCGTAGTGCTGGGTAATATGTATTGAGGCATAGCTGGCAAAATGCTCATTGTGTATGTCCACAAACCATTCATTGCTTGCAACACAAGAAAACATTAAGCTGTGCATTAGACAGCAGTACTTTATTTGGCAAATGTAATTGGTATAATATTTAGTTACTGTTAATTTGTTTTTTTTTTATAAATAATATTTTACTTTCCCCCGCATTTTACTTTATTGTTTGGGTTATTGCACATAACTAAATGTGCTTTGACCCACATAAACTATGGTGTAAAAATATGACATTTATACAGACACATGAGCATGTACTGCCTTTAGTGGCCATTACTTAAATATGTTTTACCCTTAAAGTGGCGCTAAAGAGTTGTTTTTTTTATCACAAAGGCAAAATCTGGCTTCATATGTAGTTCATAGTTAATTTTACTTTATTTGTACTTCACTGCTTAGCATATATAACTAGATGGAATGTAACTGAATTATCTACCTAATATTTTCTGCCAATATCGCAATCATCCTTTACTTTGTAACCTGTTAAACAGTTTGTTTGTTGTAATACCGGTATCAACAGCTGAAAACATTTGTGCCTTTTTCTATTATTTTGCTATTTGTTTTTTTGTCAAAAAGTTTCGATTCCTTTCATACATGTCTTGTTCCTTTTACTGAGCAAGTTTAATGTTACAACAACATTTTGTTAGTAGGGTAAAACTAACCTGTGTCTGATTGCACATTTATGATGGTTTTCATAAATAATGTACTAAAATTAAAATATACACCAGCTATAAAACAAACAATTTATGGCTTGCCTGCCAACCCTCTAACCTTTGAGGTAACCTTATCTCTAAACAGTAACTTCACCTCTGACAGCTTAACCTTACCTTTGACCCTTATCTGCTCCCTGACATTATACAACCATCATAGTCGAGGCATATTTGTTAATCTGACATTAAGTATAAAAGCAAAGATGTTTCTAAGACTGTTCCGAATGCCGGAATTCTAATTAGTGAAAAAATACCTTCCATACCAAATATTATTAATACAACATGTACAGGACTGTTTTAAATGGTAAACTAGAATATTGGTACAGTTAAATAGTTTATCCTTTATTCTATCCACTTTCAGCATTGTTTTGTTTTATTTTATCGTTCCAGACAAAAGTTTTAACATGTAATTCCTTGATTCAGTCAATGAGTCTTGAAACTTAAATATGATAATATGTACAGATTTAGAGTGTGCGTAATTTTTTTCTCAATTATACCTTGTGTATTCACTGACGTGTTTTCAGTACTATAGTTTTGCCAGTTTATCTGGCTTTTTAACTTAAAATAATTTCCATTTTTTAACTAAAGTCCGACCGGTTAGTCTGGTGGTTTAGTGCTACGCCTCTTAACCGAAAGGTTGTAGGTTCAAAACTGTTCGCTAGGTATTCCGTTGTGTTTTTGGGCAAGGCACTTAACGGACATTACCTGAACCCAGCGGATTAGTGGGTTCTACTAAATTGAAGGAACGCGCGTATCATATACAACACAGTGCAATAGCTCCGGTAACCCGACGGTGGGCGCGATGTGATCTGACTATTATATGCGTTAACCCCCTTGGTTTTCCCATTCACGGTGATAAACATGAATATCCTATCCTATACCTGTTATAATTAAAATATTAAATACAAGGTGAAAATTACTTGTGTTATAATGATGGTCATTACCCTGCACACAGGGATAGAATATCCTACTCCTGTATCATAGTAGCTTACCCTTGCTGTATGGTTTAATGTGGATGTTCTTTCCAGCCATTCATGTCACCCCGATATCCAGGTGGAGCGCCCCGCCCTGGAATGCAAGTAAGTTACTCTTGTCACCTGAATTAGTTTGCTAGTTTGCTCAGCAGTAATGCAATGGACCGTCAGAAAAAAAGGTTTTGCGATCGAAACCCTATGTTTCATGATCGGTTCTTTGACAAATAAACAATACATGCAATAGATTAAGGAAGGTTATAGACAGACCCGATCTGTTTCATACCGCGGGACGCACTTTCGCAGGAAAACTACCGAGACCCTACCTTATCCATCCCACATTAAATAAAAAATGTTTACATTACTTGTAATGCAGGTACCTGGTGGACCACAGTCAATGTTGCCAGGAATGGATCACACCAGACAAGGTAATTCGGTATTTATTCTCATTGTCAACATATTGTCATAAAAAGTTGAGGTTATTACTTAAAGGCGAAATTAGAAACCCAGGAGGATAAATATAAAGCTCAATCCATAACTCAAAATCCTTTAGGATGGGTTGGTTATGAGGGTCTATATAGTTTGGAACGCTATGTCATTACGCGTGCTTTCACACTAGTAGACATTTGTTTGTTTTAACAAAGTACGAGCTTGCTGCTGCCAGCTATAATAACAAATGTAACGTCCGCCAGTGCAACTGTGTGTTTGGATACATTCCAAGACCAGGTTCATACACACATTGTCCGCTGGTGACATGTCGCGTGTTGCAAGCTCTCTAGGGAGGAATCTGTGTGCGTTCTTGTATATGTGTAGAGCGAACTTAAGTTATAAATATAAGTTCCCTTACTTCTGTATTTTCACCTTCTGTATTTTCGCTTTCTGCCCTTGATCAGTGGAAGAATTAGGCAAAGCTGGGTTGGCCGCCCGGATCCCATGTCACGACTTGACTTGGCGTTAGTAGGTCCATGTTCATCCTATCAATACTGGTGCAAACGCTCTCATCGCACTTCTGTTGAGAAGAACAGGGTTTTCCCCTTTTTCCTCCTGTGTATAGTGATGTTGAATTTTGACCATAAACATTGCAAACGCAAAGCATTAGATGTCATAATGACAGAGATCCACACTAGATATGCTTGTGGCTGTGAGCGAATGCCTATAGCAACAGAACATATACGGAAAATGTTATTTTGATCAGATACACAAGGTGTTAGGCACAAGCCTAAAATTTCTTTATTTATCCTGCTTAAGAGATTTTGGTTAAAATACATGACTCTGTAGTATGCATGTAAGTAGTTTTAAATTATTGATAATTTATCGATAAAAAAGAATCAAAATCCTATATATAGGTTAATTATATATTTCCGCCGATCTGACTTGGTAGAAAGGCAATAAACTGTACACTGAATGGTTAAGCCGATAAGATAAACCTTATAGCTAGGCTAGTTAGTATTAACGCTAGTGTCCATTATTTTTTTAAATGTGTAGACAGCACTTTTTATTAAATGGCAAAAGTAGGCTAATAATGCTCTAATATATACCCTTACCACTATGGTTCTGCCTATCTGAACTTGGTACAAAGGAATTTTAGTGGACAAAACTAAAAAGAGGTACCTTTAAATAATAGGTTAAGCTCTTGAGAATAGCCTCATATGCAGGTTAGGTTAGGGTAAGTGGTAGTTTCTTCTATTCCACTGTTGTCCCTTTTGCTGGTTATGCTAACATCCCTGAGAAAAAATTTAAACTAGCTGTTGATTTCAACACGCCCTATCCTCAGTAATCGTCAAAAAAAAAGATTTATTTTCTAGAAACGCCACAGTAGCCATTTTAATATTGCGTTATGAAATGATTCACTATCACCAAAACCTTGCATTTTTGCCAAAGCATAAACGAGTTTAATCGAAAGGGCTTTAAATTTCAATTATCCAGACGCTTTTAGTAAGAAATTTCTTTTAGTAAGAAATCGACTTACATTTAGAAGAAATATCCTCGTTTCCTTAACGTCCTTAACCATACTTCATTTATTCCTTGCCCACATACCGTCCATCTACATGCTGTCGCGTTGCTTGACGTATGTTTCCGTACGTCACCGAAACGCAGTCGGTTGCCGGTCCGCCCGACGACGTGTTTCGGATACCAATTGCCACCAATACGCCCTCTATACTTCCGCGTGATTGACTTGAAACATGCTGGAATGGAAAGAAACTAAAACCTGGTTCGGCGCATAGAGTGGTACGGTACGATAAGCAAAATGAAACGCAATTTTAATGTTTACACCGTTAAAGTGGTAGCGTAGGAAAAAACACAATTTTAATGTTTACACTTTTAAAGTGGTACCGTAGGAAAAAAACACAATTTTAATGTTTACACTTTTAAAGTGGTACCGTAGGAAAAAAACGCAATTTTAATGTTCAGACGGTTAAAGTAATACCGTAGGCAAAATAAACGTAATTTTAATTTTCCTTTTAACATGGGTAGATATGAAAACGCAACGGAATAGCCTTGATGTGTACAATTCTGGCCTCACACCATGGTATTATCGTGGCACTGAACTAAAAAAACGCTGCCTAAATTATTGACTAGCTAATTGTTCTTTTCGTATTGAAAGGGTTGAAAGTCGAATTCAGTTACATTATTGGTGTTAACGTTGACTTTACGTGGCGAAGTATCAGTAAAAAAGAGCTTTGGTCGAAAAGAGTGTCGGTCCCTATAAAATTCCACTATATACTTAATCGTTACTATTGGGTGGAGATAGCTCATTAATCTTGACTTACATACCTAATATCCCGCGAATTGCTGTTTGGTGCCTGTGTTTAGTGGCGTGTTTAGTCTACCCTTCAACTTAATGCATGAGGTGCCGTCTTTGAACGCGTTTTCATTACCCTGAATAAAAACAAATCCGTTTTAAAAATGCTGCAATTTTAGAGAATTGCTGAAAAGTAGTAACGCTAGGAAATACGTCGCAAAGACAAAGTTAATCGCAGATAATATAATTCATCGAATCTGTATTATGGCATGTTCGTTATTAAAACGTTTCTTTTTCCTTATCAAATAGTTATATTCCTTAAAAAGCTTTTTTAAAGGCAACCCGCTTTTGTTTTCCCATTAAAAATAAACTCATAGTTTGTAAAAGCTCGAGCTTTTAACTTAAATATTGCTTACGTAAATACAGAATATATTTTCTGTAACCGGAATCCTGTGTCGTTTGTTTTTGTTAAAATTGAAGTAAAATATCAAAAATAAACATAGAAATGCGCACGAACGTTTAAATACCAAACATGTAACGTGGCAAAGAGAAGTTTACGGTTAATTAGGCATGTGTCTATTTGGTATGGAATTTACTTCTCCGGTATTCAGTATGTGTATTGTGTAATCATGCTGTGTATATATATAAATACATATATAATATAACCACCGCGTTTTAACGTTTTCTCCCGCCATAACACATTCTTATAATTTTTCAATGCAAAGCGACCTGTTAAATACCGCCTTTTAATTGACAACTTACTAAACTAGGCTCATCATCACATTTTGAAGGCAACACTTAAACGGGGTAAAATCATGGTAAAATTTTAGTCGGGCAATCGGGTTACTGCTTTTAGTAAGCAGTTTTTCCTATTTTCCTCCCTTTAGTGTTGCTTCACTAAAAGTATGGCGAATAATTATAAACCTGCCCCTCAACACTGATGTCAATCCCCAAACTAAACTTAAATCTAACTCCAGTCTTACACTATACTAACCCTAACACCGTGATATTTATTTTAGTGTGCAGTTTACCACATTCCCTCCATTTAGTAATTTTAATTAATAAATCCATCTATGCGAATTTACTGTGCCCAATACCAGCTCTATTAACGCTGTACTTCATACTATTTCCATTAATGCTGTATTAAGTACTGGTTATACAATGTCCACACGATATAATGACTTAAATATCATACTATTTATATAAAAACCCACTTACCCGATAAAACGACCGCAGTTTCGTCATTCTATCATCTGGCCGGGACATTTCACCACAACCGCACTTTATTACGCTGCGATGAAAACCGCATTTGTAGTCGTTAATAAAGTAAGAGTTATTGCTTGGTCCTGGGATAAGAATAAGCTAGTGGTTAATAGTTTTAGGGCTAGGGTAAAAGTTGGGGTTAGTGCTTGGTACAATAAAAGTATTGTGCTAGGGCAAGTGTTTAAGCTAGTGCTGCTATTTGAGCTCCCAGTAGTTTTCTCAAGAAACTCTGTTTGGCGATTTTTCAAATCTTTATTTTTCAAAAAAATCTCAACATACAATGTATTTATGCAAGAAAATAACGCAACATAGATTTTATTTTTTTTATAAAGGCAACTTATCCTGTAACTTGTCATCGAATAGTGCATACTGTTATGTACGAGTTACTATCTCTTTTTTTACCTAAATAGGTTTCGATGTTCTCGTCATCATCGCCGTTTTTTATAGAATCAATATATAAATCCGTCGCGTTAACCATTCGGCCACACTACAATATAATATACTAACTTTCTTTTTTTTCTGCTGTTTTAATGATCCATATTATCTTCACTCGATATCTGCTTGCGAAGCAAATAACCCGCAAACACAACGCATATATAAAAAATCACTTACCATTCCACAGACGCTTACTTTAACGATAATTACACAATTCGGAAAACGGCCATGTAAACACTCCATTGGTAACAATGTGCATGCAGTAAAACGTAGCGTGCATTGACCTACATTATACTACCATACTTCGCCACCTCAAGTGCTTAAATTTACGCCCCCACGTGGAGAATATCCGACGACGCCTTGAACTAAACCTCGTGATACGATCAGCAGATAGATAACAACCACCCGGCCAATCTAAATGGATATCAGTGTCGCACAAACCACACACCACCGAACAGCGCTTACCCATTTAAGGACCTCTATAGTCGTTGTATACACAGGCGGGTAAGGCGGCTGACAAATTATCGCCCTCGCTTCCCAGCTGTCTTTACAGAAAAATCAAACCTAAACGATATATTACGAAATCGGGGAAAAACTAAAGAAATGGAACTCCAATTGAAGTAAAATGAACGTATTTCCAGAAAAATCAAACCTAAACGATATATTACGAAATCGTGGAAACTAAAAAAAGGGAAGTCTAATTGAAGTAAAATGAATATATTTCTAAAAAATCAAACCTGAACAACATATTACGAAATCGGAGGAAACTAAAGCGATGGAACTCTAATAGGATTGAAATGAATATTAATATTCGTATAAAAGAGACGGTGTTACAGTTCGTGTTAGCTATGGGGTTAAGTTGTCGGGTTACTTTAGGATAACGGAATTAAAACTCCCCGAAAACGTAGATTGCACGTTGTGGAGGTACTCGTGGAGAGTGCCTGCCAGCAGCATCCACCTAGTACGGGTACTACCCAAAGTGGATTGATTCCCACATTGCACGTAGGGTTTCGGTCTAAGATCACCAACTCGCGTTTAACGCAACATTTTTATATTATTTGGGTTAACACCCAGAAAAAAAGGGGTGTATTAGAATTAGTCTCCATAGTTTCAATAAGCACTTTCCCGCCTACTTCATATCCCTTCTCTACGGGCAACACTAAAAGAGGCAAAGAAAAACAGAGGGAATCTTAATTTCAAAACAAATTCTTACCCCGCCTCAAATACTAATATTAACCTAAGAGCCAAGCCAAATCTATATTTTACTGTGCAGTTTCCCTCTTTCCCTCCTATTAGTTTTCCCGCTCCCTTACTATTGCCTCGAAATTCGGCGGTGCTAGCACAATGCCATCCGGACAATTGGACCAAACGCGGCGGCGATGTGCGCCCCAAATTCCCGCCATTTGTCCCTTTCTTACCGAGGTGGTAGAAAACGAATCTCAAATATCCAGTTTTACCACCACAGTCATAAAATCGAGTGTTAATTTCGCCTTATCTTGATTCGTTAAACATTAAGCGATTTAGTATAGGGCAATTTCGCAACGTAGGGAAATCATGAATATTTTAAAAGCTAATGCAATGACGAAGCTATTAAAATTATAAACAAAAAAACGTTAAATCGTCTTACCTCTTGAAGTTTCAATTTCTTTGCCAAATGATGTCGATTTTAATCAGTTTTCTATTTTAAAAGAACCCCAGAAAATGTAATTTTGTTCGTTTTATGTTTTGCGCCAACAGGACATACATGTCTAAGTAGTTAAGAAATATAGCTGTTAGAAATGAGCGAAATGGCATACAAGCGGTTAGGAAAACGGCTTAAATCTTTTTTATCGAGTAGCCTAATTTCGAATTTGGTATAAAAGCTTCGAGCTGTTGTCCATCCGAAAGTTTTATTTTACAAATTAATGATCTATGGCTTCAAACCAATACCTTATGCTACAAACCAATGCTTTATGCTCAAACCAATGCTTTAGGCTACAAACCAATGCTTTATGCTACAAACCAATGCTTTATACTACAAACCAATGCCTTATACTACAAACCAATGCCTTATACTACAAACCAATACTTTATACTACAAACCAATGCTTTATACTACAAACCAACACTTAATGCTACAAACCAATCCTTTATGCCACAACCTAATGCTTCATGTTTATGCTTTAGCTTACAAGCTTCACGCCACTAAACAATGCTTGACCGAATTCCCAGACAGTCGTTAAGCATTTGTTTACAACAGTCCCCACCGCCTTGCTAGTGCAGTGCTCGTTCGCACTACACGCTCGCGCAAAATCTCTCTCTACGTTTGGAGCCGTGGCGCAATAATGTCTCTCGGTAATAGACGCACAAATCAAATTATTCGACCATTTTCGTCCACTTACACAAGGAGCTATCGTTGTGCAGATGACGACGCTTTAATTACATTACCACGACCATTAATCAAACATAAAAGCGTAATGCCGACATGCATTCGTTACACCACACCCCTTGCTAATACGTCTACGGTAAAGAGATTTTGTTTGGAATATAATTAATTGATGCGGGGACATGAAAATTACGGCGAAACACGTAGAAAAAATGCGAAAACAAACGCCATGTACATATAACGCGGGTGTAAAACTCGTGTAAAAAGCTCTATGTATTATTACCTTAATATCGACTAGTATTATTACCTTAACATATATTACCTACGTGTTTCTCCATAACTTTTATGTCCGTGAAAAAGTATTATTACCTTGACATCGCTTAGAAGAAAGTTGTACATTGGACGCCACCGAACGCATAGAAGATATCAGATACAACCAAAAACGACTTATACTACTATAGAATGCCTTGCATAACCTGACGTACCCTACATGTATGGTTTTTCTCACTGTATGCCGTATTTACCCGATAAACTGTCCTGACATGGAACACAGTGTTGTATACACACATGCGACAAGATATTAGCCCGCAGCCAAAGCTATAATTTTCCTGCTTTTTGAACGACACTGCCCCATGTACGGTATAATATGGCTTAGATGCAGTATCGTGCTTTGGTATAGCAACCCAGTATTGAAAAACCTAATAAATTAGCTAATTCACACGCGAGTACATGTTTGTAAAACATAGCATAAAACCGGGGCAAAATTAGAGAAGGAAAACGGGGGAATTTTATAAAATAAGTTAAACCTCTAATCTGGCGGTTAAAGCTAGCTTGAATTAAACAGATTTAAACACTAACCTTGCTAATTACATGTTTCCTTTGATATTGGCCCATAAATACAAAAAAACTATAAAAAAAAACTATTTCTTCTTTACCTTGTGTGCTGTGATTTGTTTCATTTAATACTGTTGAGTTTAAATAAAAAAATGAACAAATTAAAAACTAAATTGCGCGCGGCTCTGTCAAACTATACATTGAGCAGCCGCAAGTAGCTCGGCACGACTGGCAACAATAAAAGGAGGGAAAGGAAAACTACTTACTTAAACTATGTAAACTAATTCTAACCCCGTCCCAACTGTAATCTCACCCCCAGAACTAACTCTAACCCCAGACCGTATACTAACCTTAATGTTATAATCTTCTTCATTTTAGTGTGCAGTTTCCCTCCTTTCCTCTTTCCCCCGCCCAACCAGCAGCAAACGGGCAAAACTGTAAGGAAATATGTAGGAAAAATACTCGCTAATACTGAAACCGAATATAAACTGCCTCGA
>CH000091.1:262851-280450 GCA_000149265.1 Ciona savignyi | reverse complement strand
GTTCTGGAAAGTTCCTCCATTCTAATAACGCTAATATAAATTCCTACGCCTTTGCCCCGGCTTTCGTACAAGCTTAACGTTAATGTGAACTCACCGCATGAGGTTGATCCGTTCTAACACGGCCTCCTAATTTTCCATGTCTCGCCTGCCCTCTTGTCACTAACCGACTAACTCCGCTTGGCTCTCTACCCCCGCTACAGGAACAAAACGAGTCAGCGGCCATTTTAAAGATCAAAGAAAGCATGCAGCAAGAGGCGAAGCGATTTGAGACCAAGGACCCGGGCGGGAACGGCCCGAACGAATTTACGGGCTTCATGTCATAAACCGCTCACATGACTGCCGTCTCACGGCGTGATCAACATCGATGCTTAAATCATGTTATTCGGAAATCCACCGCGGCTCTATATAACAAAGGCGTTTGCTGCCTTCTTTATTTTTGTATTTATTCCGTGTTTTTTCCTCCCCGGCGGTGCGACTCACGCACGCCATCTGGTGCTCGAACCCCGCAACCCTCACCGAAACACAACGCGAGCCTTAGAGCACTGTGCTGTAACAAAAACGTAGCAAAATCGACCGCAAAAAATGACCTTAAATAACCTTTTAACACCCATCCTACCGTGACACAATGTACCAAACGATCAACTCCAAAAATCCTGATTTCAGCGTCTACTGCACGCTACCGCGCTTCCATATTTATAATGAACCGATTGTACAGACGGCCTCGTCGATGAATAGTTTTCTAGCTATGATTACGTGTCGTAATTGTTGTATATTGTTTGTATATTTTACGATGGAATAAACGTTTCTTAATGACTTGCTGTATGGACTTTGTAATGTAACATCGGGGAAAAGCGAGAAGGCGGGAAGGAGGGAAACTACACACTAACATGAATATTAGGGCATTAGAATTAGTTTTAAACATAGGGTTGAAGTTAGGGTTAGTTCTGGGGTTGCGATTAGTGTTTATGGAAGGGTTAATATCGATTTCCATAGTTTAATGCAGTTTCTCGCCTTTCCTCCCTTAGAGTTGCTCTATATAACATCTCTCATTTTTCCACCCCTAAATTACGTGGTCGATTAGCTTGTTTATATGTCTAAAACAGCAGTAGCTTATGGACTGTGTCCTTGGGGAAAAAACTTGGTATTTAAATTAAAAACTAAAGCTGTAGTGTTGTGTTTAAGAGACTATACTATGTATAGGCTGTTTAATATAAATGATGGCCAGTTAAAAACCAACCACCTTCCGTTTGCATGTCCGACACGCCCAAGTATTAAGCGGTTTACATAGGATAGGATATTCATGTTTATACCTGTGAGTGGGAAAGGAGGTTAACACACGGGCATTTGTCAAATTACCTCGCGCCCACCGTCGGGTTTCAATTTCTACGGTTCTTTGATTTAGTATAACCTATTAATCCGCTGGGTTCAGGCAAAGTTTGTGTGCCTTGCCCAAGGACACAACTGATTAGCTAGCGACCTGTTTTCGCTACAAAGCGACGCACCGAACCACCAGACTAACCCGAAGGTTGTACAATAAAAAAATAAAAAAAAGTATAAAACGCGATTTCATTCATTACGTCGGATTGTTATAGTAGCGTAAAAATCGTTTTGGGCCGGGTCCAACCACCATACAGTCGCGAGTCTGCGAACAGGCGTTACTTCTTTATAAACACAGGTCTAGCCCACAGGAACTGAGCTTAAGAAACATACCAAACGTGTGGGGGACCCCGCTCAATGCTATTTAATGGTGTTAGACCAAGTTTAGTTTATTTTTTGTTGCCACGATGAAAACATGAAGCAGGACCTTTGATACAAATTTGAAAAACGGCAAAACGACAGTCGTTAGAACAGGTCTAAAAACCAATAAATTATCAAGTTTCGGTATAAGTAGACGTAACCGCTAAACCCAAATAAAAAATTAATAAAATAAATATTTATAAAAAATTACACTAAGTCTCGAAGAAAAGTGTGCGGTAATGTAACGGGGGTTGTCCGGTGAAAACGGACATTGGTAGTGTCTTGTGTATAGTAGAACGTTGATTTTAGATTTTACTTAATTATTAATGTATACTAGTTCAAATAACATGTGTCGACCAAGGACACAACCAACTAGTTGGTACATTAATCGAACTCGCCACCTTCCGAACGAGAAATGAGATGTTAACACACCTTCTAAGCTGTATATGTTAGAAACAGGGGTTCTTAACCGCTTGGCCATGGCCCTTTTGTTGGCCATAGGAGCATTTGGAGATGGTTATTATTATAAAGTTGGTAAAATCTTAAAAGTTTCATTCGTTAGATAATTTAACAGTACACTTGTGTGTCTTTAGTTTTGATTGAAGCTGAAATAAAAGAAACTGGTATGGCGTTTCCTCTACTTTATAACATAAAAAAAAACTTTCTTAGAGGGCGTTAGCAGGACTATTTAATATTCTTATAATTTCGTATATCTGCATTTTCTATTTTAGAGAGCCTATACTTAATAATTTTAAAGAGTTACCCACGGAATATTCTAGAAACAAATTTCGGCCACGATTATAAAAAAGGTTAAGAACCCCCTGTGTTAGAGCCTAACAGCGTGCATTAGTGATAGCTGTTCCTCTTCGGTGCGAAATGTAAAGACTTAGCATTCGGTGGGGTAGATGACGACTCTATTGTCCTACTTTGTTACATCATTCCAAACATTTGACACCGGACACCAACCGCATGGTGGCGATAAGAGAGTGTAACACGATCCACCGCCGACATATCTCCCGGGTTACCGACCACTTCTAAAGGCTTCCCTGTCAATGTAGAACAAGAAGTAATAATAAACAGGCAGAGTTTTGATGTCGAACAACTTTGTAATATACGGTGGCCATTGTCGCGCTTGCTTGAAAGCCGTGCATACCTGTAGCTTCAAACCAACTCCGCATTTACGCTGAATGAACGTGAACTGTGGAACACGTTATAGCGTCGTTGTTTCGAACCCGAACAAAGGGCGCGAGTCGCTCATTGTCCTAGTACCAGTGGCCGCGTAGAGGATCTGTTTAGCCAACAGACTTCAATTATTAAATCACAGACGGGACTCTTGTCGGACATAGAGGTTATAGCGGCGAGCTGGTAGCAGCATCAAACTCGACAAGTCGGATTAGACAAAGCTGAAGGTATACTGTAAACTTGTAGAGCATAAGCAAGGACATAGGTTGATTTGATTTGCAAACATGCCGACCTACGACACGCCGGGACATCCGTACTCATCACAAAGCATTCATGTGACCACTAACCCGTTATACAAAAGTAAAGACGGAAGGCAAGTTTGACTAAATTTGTTTACAAATATGCAACTGCTTAAGCTAATTATTTAAAGTAAAAATATTAAAACCTTTTTTAAAGTAAACTAGGTTGTCTTTGTCAGTCTTTTTTATAAAAAAACAATTAGTACTGAAGTTTAAAAAAACCTTTTAGGATAGGATATTCATGTTTATTCCCGTGAATGGGAAAACCAAGGGGGTTATCACACGGGCAACCGTCAGGTGACCTCGCGCCTACCGTCGGGTTATTATTGCAGTTTTAACAGCAATTGTTTTTTGTTTTTTTTTTCTGCAGCATTGTCCAGTGCTGATTTAGCTTTTTTTATTTTCGTAGCACGGCCATTAACTATTACACACATTTATAAGTAATTTTAACACATCGAGATAACAACGACTACTGGTTATATAACAGTCGTGTTCGCTGATTACTTGACTAATAAACATGGTATAAGATACTTATTGGGGAAACACAGTACGCGTCAACACGGGTTAGTGGGATCACCATGTGTCCAGTCGGCTTACCCAAGAAAAAGTTTGGCAAATATATTAAAAGCAGGGGTAAAACTAAAAGAAGGGAAAGCGGGAAGGACGGAAACTACACACTAAACAAATATTAGGGCATTAAAGTTAGTTTTAAACATGGGGTTGGAGTTGGGTTTAGTTCTGGAGTTGAGTTGTTCATAGGGAAGGGTTGAAATTAATTTTCATAGTTGTGGTAAGTAGTTACCCTCCTTCCCCCTTCCCGCTTTCCCTCATTTTAGTGTTGCCCTAAAAGCAGTGCTACATTTTTAGTTTAAACTATTAAACCAATGGTTTTACACTACGATTAGAAGTGCAAGAAATCGAAAATTGTATCCAATCTAATTACAGTATGAAGAAATATTGGCGCAGAAATTAAATTAATTAATCCTTAACCTTTCAAAAGGCGTTTCGCGGTAATCGAGCCGTCAATCACTTCCACGCTATTCACGTTGCCAAATAACACTCGAAGGCCGCGAGTTAATCCTGGGCAAACTCTCTACGTGTGTTGAGTGCTTTGCCGAACAAAAGTTTGCCTTAAAACAGTCCATTAAACGGAAAAGTGGCCAAGAAAACAAAGCGATGTTAATCCCCGGATTAAAACGCAAAAGCAACAAACAGGATCTTCAAGGAGTGCGGATGAATCGTATGAATCGTATGAATGCTCTCCAACAGCATTGGTAAACCATCTTCACAATGGCTTATGAAGTACCAAAAATTGGCGGAGGGCGGTCAAACGTTATGAGTCATTTTTATTCCAAATCGCAAATTTTGACTGTTTTTGGGACAAATTTTACCCCGCAGCCAATTTTACCGGCAATTCAATTCACAAAAAACTGTGGCAAGATACTCCAGAAAAACAGGAGGCAATAAAAAAAATTATCTAGTTTGGTACATCTCTGTAAAAATATAAATACAAAAGAGTTAACTTGTATAACATAACTGCAACAGTAGGAAATATATGATTACTATGGCCATATTATAACAGTATACTACTTTATGTAATTTTCGCCTCAATTATAAAACTGTGCTTTCGGGTAGTGCCTAAGCCTTAAATATTAATAGTTGAATTCAAATGTCTATCATACTTTGATTGCGCTTGCTAAATTTCCTCAATTGCCCAGGTAACGTTACGAGGCTATAAAACAAAGCCATTGCGATATATATTTCAGCAACTTTTTAGTTGGTCCTGTAATTCGGTATGGAAACCGGTTTTTACCGAACATTTAATCCAGCTGTGGCTGATCGCATATCTGGTTAAACATTTTAAACCCGTTTTTTAAGCGGTCTTAGTTTCGATCTCATAACGGGTTCGTTGCTAAGACCCTTTTTGCATGTAAGTCGGTATATGTATCGGTCGCGTTAACCATTCGGCTACACGACTGTACATTCCGAAACCAGCTTACCGGTGTGGGGTTCACCGGCTGAATAATGACCTTGCCGTGTGGTTGGTTTGACCAAGTACAATTGAGAATAAAAAACAGAAGTCAAAAAGCACTTTGATCCAAACCCCAAACCAATAGAACCCGGCTGTACACAAATACTATGCAAGGCATGTATCGAAAACAACATAGTGTAATACACATAGTCATGGCAAATGGACCGTGGGTGTGAGGTATCTACGATCAGGGTGATAATTTCCCCAGCACACAATTGTTCTACCTTGCATAAATATATCATAGGGGATTTCCCCCACCTGAAAACTGACCCATTCATTGTACAGATACACTTAGTTTAATTTAGTTTATTTTTTGTTTTCACGATAAAAACACAAAGCAGGACCTTTGAAAACAATTTAAAAAACGGAAAAAAACGGAAAAACGACAGTCACTTACCACTGTAGTTTCTTTTAAATATATATTACTGGGAATTTTTCCACCTGAAAACTGACTCATTCATTCTACAGATACACTTACCCTGGAATGAGGGATCTCACCAGCCGACCTGTCACCGCGCTGCCGAAGCCCAGTCCACGGGACTCTGTATCCTCGAGCGATTCCTCCCCGAGGTCCCCACGCGCCCGGACCGCCCCGCCGGGGTACAAAACAATGCCACCGATAAACAAGACTAAAAAGGTAATGAACGGTCGTGTGGTCGTATGGTTAACGCGACCGATTCATACACCAATTTCATATATAAAAAAACGGACTGAGTGACTGGCCCATTTTGGGATGGAAACTGAAGCCGGTAAAAAATGAAAAAACGTAATAGAGGATCAGGTAAATCGCGGTCGATGTTAGTACTTCGTAAGTAAAATACGAACGTAATATTTTTGAACGAAATGCAAATAGGATAGGAGGGTAGTATATTTTATGTTTACCCCCGTGAATGGGAAAACCAAGGGGGTTAACACAACGGGAAAACGTCAGATTACCTCATGCCCAGCGTCGGGTTATTGTAGTTATTGCAGTGTGTTGTGTATGATTTACACGTTCCTTCAATTTATCAGAACCCAGTAGGTCGCTGGGTACAGGCAATGTATGTTAAGTGCTTTGCCTAAGGACACAACTGACCCAACTAGTTTTGAATATGCAGGCCTTCGGCTAAAAGGCGACGCACTTAACCATTAGACTGAACTGTCGGATAAATCAAAGTGCTCTTATATCGAAACCTAGGTAGGGAAATGACCATGGGGTGGGCAGTTGGTCCGATGAAAAACGACTTGGGTCTTGTTCTTGGGATAAACACAGCGATTTAGTTTGGTGGGTTAGTCGTCTTTTAGTCGAAAGGTTAAAGAAAACTGGTCACTAATTTGTTGTGTCGTTGGGCAAAGCACTTGACCTTGCCTGAACCCCGTGGAATGATATGATCTAGCAAATTGAAAGACCGCGTCTAACATACACAACACACTGCAAAACTCTGGTAGCCTGATGGTGGTCGCGAGGTAATCTCACGATTAATTGTGTAATGACGCCCCTTGCGTTTTTATTCACGGGGATAAACATGAAATATCCTAACACTTGGGGTATTTAAGTAGACTGAATGTGTAATGTTCATATAGCCGGGTGACTGCTTTATGCAGTATACCAATAAATGGGAAAACGATGGACAGTTATCACACTGGCATTCATCAGATTATCTTGCTAACTCATAAGGAATCATTCTCGCACGAGTGATCATCAGGTGCCCACCCTCACATTACTAGAGATATTACAATGTATTAGACCGGTTAAACGTTTATTTTTAAGGTAAACCCATTAAATCACTGGGTTTATGCGAATTCCGCTTAAAAACGCCGTTCCACGGACACAGCCGTTTTACAGAACCAAGCTTAGAACCCAAGATGGTCTCGTCAGTAAGGCCGTTTTTGTATTGCAGTAGGTAGGTGTATCGATCGCGTTAACCATTTGGCCACACGACCGTACCCACAAATACAACCTACTAATCAGCGGCCGGATACGGTCCAAACAACGCTCTTAGTCTACTGTGGTAACCGGCTGCATTTTTATTCCAGTTGATTACGCTCAATTTCCGCCAAATGACGCCTTGGTGTAGGGACATGTATCGCTGGTTCACCCCGGACCCCGCCCAGGGAGTCTGGCATGACAACCAAGACGTCGATAGGTACCGCAGGGAGGCGCTAGAGTCACGACTGCCAGCCCAAAAAATCTACCACATTCAAACCGGTCTGATGCCCAATTACTCTGGATATGTTCCAGGTATGATATTGCTTAAACTAATAGACAAAATATGTAAAAAAAATGGGAAATTCAAGGGGAGGTATTATACTGACTTTTTATACTGAATAGTCAAATCACCTCGCACCCACCGTCTTGTTTCTGGACCACCAAACTGACAATTCAGACGTTTAATTAAAAACGATATACACTGCATTCTGTACCATCTTATCTTGTACATAACTTCGTTTTATACACCCAGGTCAGAAATTTCGCTACGGCAAAACTTGGGCGCGTGAGACGGTGAACTCGAACAGGATAGGAGTCGCACGACCTTGGGAATCGACCTCTTTCTTTCAAGACCGACCTATCGGAGCATAATGTCCATTTGGGCCGAAAAGCATCGTATCCACAAATGCCATTCACCGCAATAATTTGCCAACTAAATTCCACTGTTACAAAGACTGTTATAATGTTACATTTACTCCCACTGGCCTTTGTTGTTTACATAGTTTTTTTTTAATAGGACATGTTTAAATACCTTTTTTTGAATAGGCTGTTATGAAATTTTGTAGCCGCAATTTAAGAACATTTAGTTAACGTTTTAATTTTTTAAAATCTTTAGCGTAATATGGCCGTCTTGTAGGCCTACTTATTTTACATTAAAAAATTATCCTTGATAAAACCGTTGATTTTACATGATTGCGGTGTAGAGTATATTGAACTAATAAAGCTTTATTTTTTTAATTGTTTAAGTTGAATGGTTCCAGACTTTTTTAGTGCCAGCCAAAAAGAAAACAACACAAGTTCGTTCATAGCACCCCTGCTTTTTCTTATAAGTCTTGGTCGCGGATTGGTATTGCAGGGGCAGGCGCATTTGGCTGCTGCTCGCCGCTTGGCCGAAAGTTCACCTTAGGCTGTCTTAACGTTGCAATGGTCGGTGGCTGACACTGATTTCTGATAAATGACTACATTCACTACACGTTTGTTACACACGTACAATCTTAACAAAACACTACTCCACGACACTCCGTTATAGAGAACTTCTGTTGTAAGCAGTGGTGGAGACAGACCTTACACTTTGGGTAGCATGTCTATGCGATTTTTTAAAACAAGTCTTTGCTCAGACTGCGAAAATATTACTCAAGCTACAAAGCAATCGCATATATCACAAACACTTTTATAGCATTGGCAACTACAATGCTTTATGAGGAGTTTTACCAGTTATCCTCCATATCTCTCCAATGCAAACTGACCTCACAAAAAGGGTTGCTACACAAAATCATGACACAGGAAGTCTTGGACTTTTTTAGAACTTAAAATCCAGGCTGGAATCTACAACCAAAACTCCTCCAAAATGTTTGCTTCAAAATATCGAGCTGGTACCCCTTCCTTATATTAGGTACTTTTCTAATCAAAACAGATAAAAAATTTGTAATCAACACCTTTATTTCACGAAGCTCTGCTTCAGGAGGCGTTCAACTAATTATTCTCCCCTATCTCTCCAATCCATTTATGGGGAATCATTACCATTGTTACTCAGCAAAACAGAAAATCGGCGGGCAGCTTAGCACATGCTGCTTCCAACTAAGATTGGTGAATCTCCATCATTAAATTGGTCTATATTGAGCATATAGATCGATTTAACAAATAGAGATCAATTTAACAATTTATTAACGCGACCGATACACAGACCTAAAATTGTACGCAAAAAGTGGAGTTGGTGACGGGCCCATCATGGGCTATCCCGATAAAAAATTAATAATTTAAAAAATAAAGGTTAATATTGGTGCATCATATTACCGTTGATAAAAATGGATCGAACCGTCTCTTCGGACGAAAGTTTTCCAGATAAGACTCTTTGTTCCAACATGGTACTACGGTTTGCAATTTTTCGTTAAAATGCAGAATAATTATGTTATGATATTGAAACCATCGTTACGAATGCTTGTAATATAGATAGGTTATTAGTCGTATTTTGGAAACAAAAGATATATTACGCACCACCCATTTTTAAGTGCATTGAGTAAACTAAAAATCTGTTACAAAAAAATATTTTCTTACCATTATTTCTTTGTCGGGAAAACTAAAGAATCGATCTGGTTGCAAAATTTAGCTTCTACAGTGTTGTCAACGACTAACATTTGATTATATTCATCAAAAAATTTTATAATTTACCAAAGTTTACCAGATAAGACTTTTTGTTCCAACATGGTACGACGGAGAGCAATTTTTCGTTTAAAATGCGGAATAAGAACGTTATGGTATATCTTCCGACCGGTTAGTCTGGTAGTTTAGTTCGTCGCCTTTCAGACGAAAGGTAATAGGTACCAAACTGGTCGCTAGCTTGTCGGTTGTTTCCTTGGGCAAAGCACTTTACGAAAATTGCCTGATTCCAGCGGATTAATGGGTTCTATCTAATTAAAGGGAAATAAGCATGAATATCTCATCCTATCCTATCTTAAAACCATAATTACGAATGATTTTAATATAGATAGATCATTAGTCGTACTTTGGGAACAAAAGAGATATGACGCACTACCCATTTTTATTATTTCGGTAAGTGCATTTGGTGAACTGAAAATCCAGTATGTTACAAAATATATTTTCTCACAAATATATTTTTTTGTCCGAGTAACTAAAGTATCGATTAGTTTGCAAAACAATCCACCTGCGTAAATATACGACCGCGTTTTTCGCCTTGCCCCTTAAATGATTGCCGTGTAGCCTTTGCACCAAGCACACCTTGCAGTGAGAGGTCGAAAAAACCCAAACGAAATCGCAACTCAGTATATCGGTGGATCTTGTGGCCAGAAGCATGCTTTCAGTTGGAAAGGCGACCATGGAATTGCAACCGTTGAATACGAAAGGAGACGAAAAGCAAAAAAGGAACTCCCTGTAAGTATATATCACAAGATTAAATCGTGCTTCAATGAAATAATAGTCCGACCGGTTGGTCTGGTGGTTTAGTGCGACGCCTTTCGACCGAAAGGTTTGCAGATTTAAAACTGATCGCTAGCTAGTTGGTTATGTCCTTGGGCAAGGCATTTAGCGGACATTGCCTGAACCCAGCGGATTTATGGATTTAAATAAATTAAAGGAACGTCTGTTTCAATATATAATCTAACGATTGCCTGTGTGTTAACCCCCTTAGTTTTCCCATTCACGGGGATAAACATGAATATCCTATCCTATCCTAACAATTTAGCTCAGTTTATGTTCCCCCTCAGTTTATGTTCCTAAACCCTATTCGCCTGTGTTTAAGACCGGAGGAATGTCGATGAAATTTTTTTAAAAAAGATGTCTATTTATTTAATTTCCGGTCTCACATGAATAAGTCATGTTTTAATCAAGTTAAATTTAATATAACGAAAACATCAATTTAACAAACAAAAAAACAATAAAATGTACAAAAGATATAAAATACACTAAAAAACAGTTTGGAATATTGATATTTCTTCCTAAGCAACTGTATTATAGGTTTGCTTAATTCTAAAAACTTATATTCACTCTTGTTCGTACAGCTACCTTTCATTTCGAAACAGCCTATTAAAAGTCGTCGGAAAATGTAAATAATATGACATATTTAACCCAATTTCTATTATTTTCAATAGATGGTCAAGGGTTAAATTGAAGTGCTTATTTGGCAAACATCCACCGATAAAAATTTTTGTTGCTGGAGCTAAAACTGTCGGAAAATCAGGTAACTTTTATACCATTGTTTTGTTGGAAAATGGATTTAAAAATACCATATGGAGTATAATAAACTACGCAAGAGATAACCATAAAGCCTATTTAGTTACTTGATTTTATTGGACTTGGTATGATTTAATAGAGTAATAGAGGTAGCAAGGTAAATTTGTCAGTTGGCTAAAATATTCTTGTTTTATCCCTTCGAATGAGATAAAGCGAGATAGTTTTGGTGTCTACCAAGGCACCTGACAGATTTATTATGTTCTGTTTAGCGGTCCATGAGGAATACCCTTTAGCTGTCTACACTAAGAAATGGTTTTGACACGATCGTGTGGCCGAATGGTTAACGCGGCCGATACATATATATACCAGTTCTAGAAAAAAACGGAAGCTTTAACTGATTGAGCAATTACCCCTTCTTGCGTTTGTAGGAGTGCAATAATCATTGTCGGACTTTAATGTCGTTGGGCATTTTAACCCTATAAGTTGACGCATCTAGGACATGGTATTTAACAATGCTGAACGATTTTGCTTATCTGCAAAATAGACATGGTTATATTATTATTGGGTTAAAACAGACTATACCTTGATCTGCTTAGTATAAAATTACCATTTTTTAAAGTATGCTTATGCCTGAAAAAACAAGCATGTAGTTAAATAATGTGCATTTTAGCTTTGCTTGTACGTCTTCTCACACGACGCTTCATCGGAGACTACATAACGGGTCAAAATACTACCTACAACCTTACAACTCTGTCAAATCAGCAGATCACATTTCACGATACCAGTTGTCCATTGGTAAGTTGTTTATGGTTAGGCTACCATTTTGGATGAGTAAAGTCACCGTTTTGGTGTAGGAGAGTGCCTTGCCTTTACTAGGGTCGAGTCCACGACATTTTTACACTTTTTAACCTGTAGTGAGCTTTCTAAGTTGTGTTTATTATGCTTTTGTTGGCGGTAAGCATTATATAAAACAAAACTTTCTATACAACTAACTTAAAAATGCAATTCACCGGTAATATATCGAAAAATAGGCGGGTAAAAAGGTTTAACAGCAAAATATAATAATCATTAAAAATAGTCACGAGGCCATCACGTGATAAACAACGCACATCCGGATATAAGATAAAGTAAAAATAGCACCAGGAGCTGGAATGTTGACCGATGCCCGGTACTAAGGGCCCCTTAGGAGCTAAAACACAAATAAGGGCATCTGGAAATATTATAAAACAGAAGTATTTTCCAGCTAGAAATAACTTCACATGCAAACGAAGTAATTAATTGCACACCTGCTGGATTGCTCGTTAAAACACCGTTGACCCAATATTTGCACTTCACTAATTGCCAAAATCAATATACAGCTGACCTTATTATTTAAAATACCATTTCTCCAAAATCGAATATTTTTAAGTGAGCCGTGGTTTCCGTTTATTTTTTTATAGATTATCCGTTTATTTTTGATAGGCCTGATCCGAAGCTTTTTAATATCTACTCGCCTGGTTGTGCCAATTTAGGTATGCGGTTTCAATTTTAGATAACAAGACTAAAAAAGAACGGCCTTGTAGCCGAATGGTTAACGTGATAGACTTATATAACGCTTCCTAAATTTAAGTCGTCTTAGTGACGAGCCCAGCGAGGTTTTAAAACTTAACCCGGTAAAAAATAAACTAATAAAATACAGTCTTGTGAGTGGTTAAAACTTAAATAGGCGTTCAACCAATTAGCCTTCCTATCCAGCGATGCATAGAGGTTTATTAAGTGGTTGTATGGATGTGATAGGATAGGATATTCATGTTTATCCTCGTGAATGGCGCCCACCGTCGGGTTACCGGAGCTATTGCATTGTTTTGTGTATGATTTAAAGTGTCTTGCCCAAGGACACAACCGACTAGCTAGCGACCAGTTTCGAACCTTAAACCTTCGGTTTAAAGGCGTCGCACTAAACCACCAGACTAACCGACCGGACGCGAATGGCCAATAAAGAGTATAGAAGCGCAGTGTGTGAAACAAATTAAGATAAAAAGTGTTACACAACACGTCATATTTTAAAGTGAACATACTGGGTGGTAAACCCCCTAAATCTTTTCTTGTAGATTTTGTTTAATTGCGGTTTAATGGACAACCGATTTTCTTGCAACCGTACATATATTATATGTGTTTAAACTGTTTTACTGTTCAGGACGATGCTGAAATCCAGATCATCAGTGACTTGGCTTTGATCGACGAATGTGACGGAATGGTAGTGGTGTATGCGGTGTGCGACCGGGCATCGTTCGACTACGCCAATACCTTCATTACCTCGGTCCAGAGTTGTGTAAACCTTGTAAAGGAGAAAAAAGAAATGCCGATTCTATTGCTGGGAAATAAAGCGGACATGGAGGTTTATCTAGTATAACAATTCAAAATGTTAAATTGACATTAGTCTGGTGGTTTAGTGCGTCGCCTTTTAGCCGAAAGGTTGCAGGTACTCAACTGGTTGCTAGCTAGTCGGTTGCATTCTTGGGCAAGACACTTAACGGACATTGCACCTGCAAGCCATCGGCTGAAAGGTGACTAACCCACCCGACTAATCTGTCAGGCAGTATTGCTGTGTAACGTGGTGAGGATTTGTGCATGGTTGGAATCAGATATCTTGCTAGAAAATCCGTTTGTTAGGATAACCGAACCGAGGCATTGTAGTGTGTTGACAGTTTTATTTTGGTATGAAATAAATTATGGTACAACTTTAAATAGGGAAGACTTCACACTAAAATAAAGACATGTGCCTTAGCGTTAAAATTACAATTATGGTTAGATCTTGAATTTTAATTCTGGGGTGATGGTTAGTGTTTCACCTTTCTTCTTACCCTTTAGTTCATTTGCCCGAAGGCTAATGTTGCCTTTAAACCAATGTTTCTATACAGAGAAGAAGAGAAGTATCGTCATCCCGGGCTCTTCAGGCAACACTGCGCTACAAAACCCCGGTACTGCTTGGCGAGGTTTCGGCGGCGGTAGACTATGACAAAATATTCGAATATTTCAACGAGTTTATCGGACGTGTGACAATTGAGAAATTGCAACCGGCGAAACAAGAAGAATCTGGGACGGCGTCTAAACGTTTCAGCTTAAAACCTTGGCTTCAACCTAAACGCCCGGTACGAAAGACTGCGCGATCCTTCAGCATGTTTTGACATTTTTTTATACATTATATGAGCTAGATGTGTTCGTTGTTCCGTGTATTACTGTAATCGTTTTGTCTCACACACCATATATGCACTCATGTGTTTTTCAAGCACTGTATAAAATACGTAATTGAGTATATATTAGTTGTAATATGATATGTGGAAGTAGAAACACAATTTTATTGCTAGCTAAAAAGAATGTGTGCACTAGTGCATAGTAATGAAAAACATTAATGGCAGTGATGGGATTTAAATTTTTTTAGAACAGGTTCTCTTTGGTATCGTATTTACCAACAACAGGTTCCCTAAAAGGACTAAGGTATGTAAAAAATCAAAAATCCGATCGGTGATTATCCCTGCGTTTGACCGAACCCATGCCAACCGAGTTCTTGAATCCCTTCACTGATTAATGGTTTTAATATTTATTATCACGCACGCCAAATTTTGATCCTAAATTGGTGGATATTTAACCGTGAAAATCCAACATCTTGGACCCTTAAAACTGAGACCAATTACAACTAAAAACTTTTATAACTGAGTCCCTCTAAACTGAGAGTCCTACATTTTTTCAGTCGGGCGAGGATTTAAATTTAACTAGAGAGTGTCAACCACGTGTTTAACCACCACTATTTGTAAACCACATGTTGTAGGCCATATACTCATGCTACAGGGTCCCTAACCACAATTTGTATTTTATACACTGAGTATATGTATAGTTTGTTTCTGCAAGCATAAACGCATGGGTCCCAGAGTTATCAAGCCAAACTTCTTTTCCATGTGTAGTTAAAAAAGAATAAACGTCTTAAATTTACGAACATTTTCACCACAAATATTTTAAATTAAACCTTCTTTTCAAGCGCTGAAGTGAAATGAAGCTAAATTGCCAAAACAGCCCGATCTAGTTTTTCATGTGTCAAGGAATTCCCCTAGGTTTAGTAGATAAGTTTCTGTTTTTACATATGTGGGTCATGTTATGTAACAATTCCTAAAGTTTTAATCTGATTTGTCGACTGCTTGTCTTATTTGTCAGTGCGATATGGCATGCCAGTCACAAACATAATTCAGGAACATATCGTCGTTTTTAACGTAATTACCCCAAGTAAATATTTTCTTTTTTTTAATTGGCACAAAGTGTCTAATAGTCCAACATTTCGCCAAATCTGATCAAAATTAGAGCAGCCGTTCGAGCGCTATATGCCCCAAAAAGCTAATTTATTGGAAAACAAACCTTAACGTCTCAGGGGAATTCCCCTGGATTCATTACCCAAAATTTTGGTTTCTTCGTATCTAAACCATGTTCTCTTACAAATGTCAAATTTTCATTGCGATTCCATTATTTCTTTTGGCAGATGTCGGGGCGACATGGCATGCTTGTCACAATCATGATTTGAGAACAAAATCTTATTTTTAGGGTATTTCCCTAAGTACTTTTTTTATTTCTTCTAAGTGTTAAATCAGTGACTTATGCACTTACATTCTAGAAAATCTTATTTAAATTGAAGCAGCCGTTTAAGCGCTATGCCAAAAAAAGTCAACTCTTTTAGAAAAAAATACCGTTTTGGTTTTTAACGTCCCAGGGAAATTCCCCTGAATTTATCACCCAAAATTTTGGTTTTTGCATATCTAGACCATGTTGTCTAAAACATGTTAAGTTTTTATTGTGATTTCATTAGTCTTTCTGGTAGATGTCGTGGCGATATGGCATGACTGTTACAATCATGATTATAGAACAAAATCTTATTTTTTAGGGTATTTCCCCAGGTAATTTTTTTATTTCTTTTAACTGTTGAATCAGTGCCTAATGCAATTACATTCCAGAAAATCTGATTTAAAGTGTAACATCCGTTCAAGCGCTATGCCAAAAAAAGTCAACTTTTTTAGAAAAAAATACCGTTTTGGTTTGTAACGTCACAGGGGAATTCCCCTGGATTTATTACCCAACATTTTGGTTTCTGTATATCTAGACCATGTTGTCTAACAAATACCAAAGTTTGATTGCGATTCCATTTTTCCTTCTGGTAGATGTCGGGGCGACATGGCGTGCTTGTCACAATCATGATTTGAGAACAAAATCTTATTGTTTAGGGTATTTCCCTAGGTAATTTTTTTATTTCTTCTAAGTGTTAAATCAGTGACTAATGCACTTACATTTCACCAAATCTGATTCAAATTGGAGTTGTCGTTCAAGCGCTATGCCCAAAATAGCTATTTTTCTAGAAAAAAACACCGTTTTGGTTTTTAATGTCCCAGGGGAATTCCCCTGGTTTTATCTCCCAAAATGTTGGTTTCTGTTCATCTAGACCATGTTGTCTAACAAATGGCAAAGTTTCATTGCGACTCTATTCTTCCTTCTGGTAGATGTCGGGGCGACATGCCATGCCTGTCAAGCGTTTGACGAAAAAAAAGAAAAAAAAAAAAAAAAGAAAAAAAAAAAACGGACAAAAACAATATGTGTCCCATTTTTCCAAATGGGACCCATAATAACGCACCGCTAAAATTTTCTTTGTGTAAAACATATATCCCTTTAAATGTAGCTATCATAGCCTAAAGCAGCGCGCAGAGCTAAATATCTTGTTCAATGCTTGTATTTTGTCGCTTAATGTACAGTTATTCGAGGTGGCTGCTAGATCCCCGAGTGACCATCCCCTTACATAATATTGGTGGTAGTTACAATTTGGTGGGATCACTTTACACTTTTATTCTCCCGTCTCCAGGTAGGATTTCATGATTATATTCTTTAATGGGAAAACGCAAAGGGCGTTAACATAGGGTAGGATAGGATATTCTTGTTTATCCCGTGAATGGGAAAACAAAAGGGGGTTGCCACACAGGCTATCGTCAGATTACCTCGAGCCCACCGTCGGGTTACCGGAGCTATTGCATTGTTTTGTATATTGATTCACTCGTTCCTTCAATTTAGTAGAACCCAATGATCCGCTGGGTTCAGGCAATGTCCGTTAAGTGTTTTGCAAAAGGACACAACCGACTAGCAAGCGACCAGTTTCATACCTTCAACCCATCGACTGAAAAGCGAAGCACTAAACCACCAGACTAACCCGTCGGACTATCGTCAGGTAGGGAGAACTTAGCTGGCAGAGCAATGGGTACGCATCCTAAGGTGATGGATTCGAATTCCATAAATGCCTGGTGTTTTCCTACTATCGTCACGCTTTCAAAATGTCACATTACCCCTTTAATAACTTGGTTGTGACGGTTTTAATAAAAAGCAAGTCATTAAAAAGGCATATTAGCAACGTAAGAGCAAAATGTTAGAAATCCAATGATACATATAAATAGAAAAAAACGAGAATAATAA
>CH000091.1:214441-233255 GCA_000149265.1 Ciona savignyi | reverse complement strand
TGTGAGTAAACATAACCCAAACACCACTTTTTCTTCAGAATGATGACCCGTTAAGTGAAAACGTCGAGTTACAGATGAATGAAAGCATAACCATTCCTGATGAGGGGGGAATACCCTTTTTTAAGGTTGGTGATGTGGATAAAACAGGTTGAATTGATAAATCGAAAAAAAGCAATAATAAATGTATGACTTGTCTCAGCGGTTTGGTAGGTTAATTCCCATTACATTTCCCTTGCTGTTTTCAAGGCAATTTGATATTCATTATTATTAACAAAAATAAAAACAGGAATTGATTATTTTCATGACTAGGTGATCATAATCACTCACTTTTTTCCTGCAATAGTTTTTAACATATCGTCTATGGTGGGTGAATCTCTATTGTCCACCTAAATGCTGGTGGTGCCTTCCTAAACAAGCGCTGTTGTCAAACTTGGATAGATAGGATATTCATGTTTATCCTCGTGAATCGGTAATACAAGGGGGTTAACACACGGGCAATCGTCATATCACCTTGCGTCCACCGTCGGGTTACCAGAGCTATTGCAGTGTGTTGCGTATGATTTACATGTTCCTTCAATTTGGTAAAACCCATTAAACTGATGGCTTCAGGCAATGTCAGTTAAGTGCCTTGTCCAAGGACACAACCGACTAGCTGGCGATAAGTTTGCACATGCATACAGTCAGTGATTGGATTCAAAATTTTAAACACAGCGTCTCTTTTGTATCGTACTTACCAACAACAGGTTCCCTAAAAGGTCTAATGTCTGTAAAAAATGCAAGAATCGGATCGGTGATTATCCCGAAGTTTCATGAACGGGTTCGACCGAACCCAAGCGAACCTCTTGAATCCCATCACTGCCTATAGTATAGATTTTGCGTGCAAGTCAAATCGCATGGACTTCCATGACAACACCCCTTGCATGCTGCCACAAATACCGGGGATTGACGACCAATGAGATACAGCAATTAGTTCTTTTCCTACAATACTAGTTCAAATGTTTATATGGAGCTGCCATGATTGGATTTGTACAGACAATCAATTTTGGGCTTAAACATTTTTACTCTTTAAACAAGCGGACCATTCAGATTCCTTAGTGTTTCCAGTTAGGTTCACTACACAACACACTGCAATAGCTCCGGTAATCGACGGTTGGCGCGAGGTAATCTGACGATTGCCCGTGTGTTAACCTACTTGGTTTTCCCATTCATGGGGATAAACATGAATATCATATCCTAAATGCATATTTATTCATTGTATTTGCTTGGCTGTATTCGTGGAATTAAGTTTCCTATTTGTACAGAAACGCCGTGGTGCTGCCAAAACAACTGCTACAAGAAGCAAATCAGCTACAAGAATTCCGCTCCGTGCCACAAACAACAACTGCCATGACTGAACACACCTAACATACAACCATACTGTACTAACCTAGTATAACACTCTTGTTTAAGACCTACTTTTAATTCTGCATTTTTATTTCCAATCTTTTATCCCAAAATATGACAGAAATTCTTATTGCTTAGATATAAGATAAAAAAGTATTTTTTTTTCAAGTGGGACCACAGCGATGTAAAAATACTGCTTTTCAATATACATTTGTGTTGATTTTACAGTGTGCACTGGCATTTTTGGCCTGCCATTTTAACCTTGCGCCAGCTTCTGTATATTACTACCCTGTCGCTTTAACCATTTTTGTATCATTGCCAGTGTAAGGTGCGGTGATACTTCAAATAAAGTTGTAAAATATGAACTTCTGTCTTCTTATAGGGTGTTTTTTTTATATAGTGATATTTAGGAAAAGAAAGGATATTTATGTTTATTCCCGTGAATGGAAAAACCAAGTGGGTTATCACACAGGCAATCGCCAGATCACCTCGCGCCCTTATTGTCGGGTTACCAGAGCTATTGCAGTGTGATGTGTATGATTCACACGTTTCTTCTATTTGGTAAAACCGCTGGGTTCAGCCAATGTCCGTTAAATGCCTTGCACAAAGAGACAACCGACTAGCTAGCGACCAGTTTCGAACCTGGACCTGCAACCCTAAGGTTAAAGGGCGTCACACTAAACCACCAGACTAACCGGTTGGGCAAATCTGCGCCCAAGTGTTGGCTGTATAACCTGATGAAATACTGCAGCGTTGTTTATTCGATTTATGTACTTTTGTTCAGCAGACGCCCTCCCAGGCTTCTTGTATTATTTCTGCACATTTCGGCTTAAAAAGGTGCTGATTTACTGATTCAACTGATTTATTTGGCATCAACTATAACGCAAGCGAAAAGGAGCACGCAAAAGACGCGGCCCTAGAAATCCGGACCTATGCAATGTCCGTACGTTCGGGATTTAGAGCTAGGAGACGCTCGCAAGCCAATTGATGAGTAAACAACCAAACCGTGCGTCGACGCGCGAGCGTGTGTGGTACGGGCTTATTTCAAAGCATCGCCTTTATTTGTAAGTGCTAAGTTAATTCACTACCAGGATGCTAATACGACAGGCCTAAACGGACAAAACTAAATAGAGGGAAACCGCACATTAATATAAAGATTATGACATTCGAGTTAGTTTTAAACATGGGGTTGGAGTTATGGTTAGTTCTGGGGTCGAGATTATAGTTCAGGGGAAGGTTTAAATTAGTTTATTTTAAATTTAGTGAGCAGTTTCCCTTTTTTCCTTTTAGTTCTTTTAGTGTTGCCTGGCTAAACCGTTTGACCTTTTTAACTGACTGTTAAATTTGTACGATCTGAATTTGCCAAAAAAAGAGAACAACCAAATTGCCTTTTTTTAAATGGACGCCACGCGAGATCAAATGACCTCTCGCGCATTCTAAAAAGTAAACAATAGTGTTGTCATGTAGTCAGTAGACCTGATCAGTATTGTTCCGTTGTGCGCAACGTACTTGTCGATAAGAAAGAAAATGTGTGAAAGAAATATTTGGTATAACTCCTAGTCGTTATTTACCAATTAAATTCGGAAACGGTAAAGATCTGTATGATGCAGGGCAGGATATTTAGATTTTCCTGTAAATGGTATTGTGGGGATTAGCTATGTAAACTATAGCGGCCCACCAAATACCAGGCTTGTAGTCGTACGCTATCGTGGTCCAAGAACGAAAAACATGCGACCACTCTCAAGCAGGTCTCGTCGTGTAATGAAAATCTCAAAGTCGAACACAAAGTCGCGACACAAAGTCGGGGGATAGAACAGATGCGAGAAAGGTTTAAACATAAAAGGCAACAATGGGTTAAAAAATACAGAACGCCACAAGACTTCCCTTTGTCATTTTTTTTTTTTTTTTTTTTATATAAAAAAAAAGGAATTGTATAGACTTTTCCCACATGCATGTGTAGGAGACAAAACATATGTATGGGCGCGTGTAGAAGACAAAACTGTGGCATATGTATAGATGTGGCATATGTATAGTGGCATATGTATAGATGTTCGTGTGGCATATGTATAGATGTTCGTGTGGCATATGTATAGGGTTGTTGTTGTGCACCAGTAGGTTGTACTAATCAGGCTCTGGCTTCGTGACGTCGCCTTTCGTGCGCGTCCCGATAACTACACAGTCGTTTCCCAATAAAAATACGGAAGTTTTGTTGTATGCCGCCCGTGCCAGTCAAGGGGCCACCCAAAACCAACCAAAACACCGTAGCAGGTGAACCAGGGTAAAATGGAAAGTTAGTAAAACTAGGGGGTTGGTGAGAAAACGAATAGTCGAGTAGGTGGAGGGTGAGAATTAGGGCTACTGTGGAGACTCGCTTCCTAAAGGTGCGTTTCATACACGGAAAAGCGTGCGGGCCTATGTATAACGCGTCCGACACGTGTTCGTCGAACGGGTGAATCGTGGATAGGTGGGTGTGTAATCGAGTGCCGCGTGTTCTCGGGAATCTGGTGCGGTTGTGGTAGAAAAACTGAGTCGTTCGTCGAGCAACGTGGTAGCAATGTCGTTTTCACCTTCGACTCGAGGAAAATTCAGCGCTAGGTAATGAGTCTTCGCCGCCTGTGATATCGAACAAAGCACAAGCAGGGTTTCAAACGATCAATGGAGACTGTAGTCGTGTGTGTGACAAAATCGATTATAAAGTACTTGTTGGACCTGTCAATAACGCGAAAAGGTCCGTCGTACGGGCGCTGCAGTGATCGCCTCACTTTGTCCACCCGTACAAACACATGTGAACACGTCCATAGTTGTGGGGGAATGTAAAACGAAGTGTCACAAGGGGGTCGAGTTGGAATCGGTCGCAGGGAGTCCATTCTGTCTCTTAGCTCGTTTAAGAACGTCCCGGGGTTAATCTGGACCTCCGTCGGTTCAAAGAACTGTCCAGGCAGACGGAGCGTGGTGCCATACACGAGTTCTGCGCTGGACGATCCAAGGTCACGTTTAAAAGCGGCTCTTAAACCAAGCATGATCCAAGGCAAATCGCCGAGCCAGCCGTTTCGGTCTTTGGCGTGCCATTAAAGCTGCCTTAAGGGTGCGAAAAACCCTTTCGACAGCCCCATCGCTTCTCGGATGGTAGGAAGTTGTGTGTACGAGTTTGGCTCCCCAAATGGAAATGTGCGAGATCGCGCCACACACTAGAAGTAAATTGTGCGCCTCTGTCCGAAACAATCCGGCAGGGGGCGCCAAAGTTGCTGACGTACCCCAGGCAAAACTCGCGGGCAACTGTTTCGGCGCAGATGTTACTTAGTGGCATTGCAACCGGGTTTCTTGTGAAACGATCTACAACCAAAAGAATATAACGGTAGCCTTCGCAGCTTGGTAATGGTCCGGCTATGTCCACGTGGACTGTGTGAAAACGCGCTGAAGGGACGGATATGTTAAGGATACCGGAGACAAGTGTGTCGTGTTATTTTGGACTGCTGGCATGGGACGCATGATTTAGCAAAGTCTCTTATGTTGGCGTTCATGCCGTGCCATACAAAACGTTCACCGATCAGTTGTTGAGAAGCTCTCACTCCTGGATGAGATAAGTTGTGAAAATGATCGAAGACTGTGCGCCGAAGGCCCAGTGGCACTAAAGGCCGAAAGGCTCCTGTGGAAACGTCGCCCCATAACGGGATTCCAATGTTTGACAAAATGCGTGATTCAATCTTTAATGAAGTGTTTGTGTCGTTGCGTAATTCGCGAATGCCTGGATCACATGCTTGTTGTGTTGCCATTTCTGTGTAATCAATCTCAGTATTGTCTATCTCGAAGGCGTTTGCTTCCTGTGTCGAAGTGTCGAGTTGTGGGTCATTGGTGGATGCGTGTTCGTCAGGGTTGGTGTGAAATGTGATTGTCTGTGGCCGTGAAAGGCAGTCCGCGGTAACGTTATCGCTGCCCTTTAGGTATTCAAGTCGACAAGCAAACTCGCTTATATAACTTAAATGGCGACTCTGTCTCGGGGAGGCACTTTCGAAGCGAGTTTGCAGTGCGGAGACCAGTGGCTTATGGTCTGTAAGGATGACAAATGTTCGTGACTCGATTTAATAGCGGAAATGAATTAAGGATTTGTAGACAGCCAGCAGCTCGAGGTCGAAAGTGCTATATTTGCGTTCCGGGGGCTAAGTATCTTTGAATAGAACGAGATGGGCGCCCAAGAACCGTTAACCTGCTGTTCGAGTACACCTGCGATCGCTACCGAAGAAGCATCTGTGACAACCCGTGTTGGTGCATCAGCGAGTGGAAAAACCAATGTTATGTGGTTGGCTAGAAGCTCTTTAGCAACCTCAAAAGCCTCGTTAGCTTCGGGAGACCACTCAAGTTTGGATTGTCGGGACAACTTTGGCGATATCAACGCATTTAGAGGTGCAAGATGTTTTGCACAGCCAGGGACAAAACGACGATAGAAATTTAACATTCCAATAAAGTTTCGTAAACCCCTTACTTCCGTTGGCTGAGGGAAATTGATAATTGCGTCAATTTTAGACTGTGGCGGGGAAATACCTTTCTTGTTTATCTGATGTGGCGCAAGGAAGCGAACCTCCTCAACACCAAGGACACATTTTTCGCGATTCAAGATCAATCCGTATTGCAAGACTCGCTGGAACACGAGTAGAAGATGTCGAACGTGCTTTTCTCGGTTCCTGCTGTATATTAAACAGTCGTCGATGTATGCAAAAATGAATGGCAAGTCGCCAAAGACCTTATTCATCAAGAGTTGAAACGTCGCACCGGAGTTCTTAAGCCCCAAGGGGAGTCTAGTATATTCAAAAAGTCCAAAACTAGTTAACATGGCGGTTTTATGTATATCTCGGGGGTTGATAGGAACCTGAAAATATCCGGACTTAAGATCAAGTTTGCTGAACACAGTGCAACCACTCAAGTTGGATGTCATGTCGGCTAAAAGAGGAATTGGATAACGTGAAGGAACAGTTCGAAGGTTAAGTTGGCGGTAATCGACTGTGACTCGGTAAGAGTCGTCTGGTTTCTTAACAAGGTGTAAAGGCGACGCGTAGCTGCTGTTGGATGGGCGTAAGATGCCCTGGTCGACAAGTTTAAAAACCTCCTTTTTAGCTGCTGCTAGTTTCACCGGCTCTAATCTTCGGACCCGCAGACGCACTGGGCCCCCTGTTGTTTCGATATCATGCACTACGTCGTGTTTAACGGGCAACTTAAAACGAGACTCATCAAAGGCAGATGGGAACAAATCAAAGAAATCGTCATAACTAAGAACATCTTTGGCCAACACTTTAGGCGAATCCGTATGAGATATATTGTCGCGAGGTGGTGCTATTGCTGCGTGTCTGCGTATTAATGTGCGGTGACGAACATCTATTAAAATGTCGAAGTAGTCAAGGAAGTCCAAACCTAGGACAGCATGTCTGACGTTTGCAACCTGGAATTTCCAACGGAAGCTGCCGAGATCAGGCAGGTGAATATTTATTGTCTTGTGACCGAATGTGGAAATGTTTGTGTTGTTTAGAGCAACTAAACTGGTTTGGCGATTATACACGGATTGTTCGTTGTCCAATGCTGGGATAAGTGACAGGGAGGCACCAGTGTCGATGAGGAATCTAAGCTGATTTGCGTCGTCGTGCACAAAGAAAAGCTGATAAGAAGGTGTCGCAGTGTTACATGAAAATACAGGGGAACGCGCTCGCTTACGAACAGACTTCGGAAACGAGCGCCTTATTCGTTTTTTTGGTATGGTGCATAAGAAACCCAATCACAAGGCGCACGGCAGTTTCTTGCGCGGTGTCCAAAGCGTGAATGGAAGTAACATGTAGTCGGTTCTGTCGATGTACGTTCGTTGTGGGGTAGAAAGTGTTGCTGTGGGTAAGATGGTGGTTGCGTGGGTGGTCTGAAGTGTTGAGTCTGTAACGGTTGTACGGCGCGGTGGGGCTGTTGTTGTGGTGGTGGTATGTGTGTGGGATGTCGGAATTGATTGTGGGTAGGTTGTGGGCGGGAATGCGACTGCTGTGATGTGCTGTATTTTGGAATCGGGTTTGAGTGGCGTGTTTCCAAATAAGATAGTTTGCTTGTTAGATTTTCAAGTCGCCGTTCAATGGACAAGTTAATCTGGCTTTGTCTGTGGGTTTCGTCTGTGCTGTTAGGCACGGAGGTACGCAACCCTAGTACCATGTCGTCCGCACACGAAGCTAACTGGTCCAAGCTGAGATCGTTTCGTGACCTTAATACGGTCGCTACCGAAACGGGGACGCAACCGATGAGCTTTCGTCTCATGATTCGCTCTCCGAGCGCACTGTTTTTGTCCACGCCTAACTGTGAGCGCATTCTATTTACTACTTCGGTGGGTAACGAATCGCTGATATCGGCACGCGACAAAAAGTCATCCAAATCGCTGTCGCTGTTTCGTGCGTACGTGCTTAGCAATGCACGTTTAATCCTGTCGTACGAGTTTAGTGCATCACAATCTAAGGCGTGCTCGACTCTTAAGAACGCGTCGTCGGGTAAGACCGATATCACAGCGTCGAACATAACATTCTGTGATGTGATTCCATAACGCCTGAAGGTGCTCTCAGCGCAGTGAAACCAAGCTTTGGCAGAGTGTGGCCGAAATGGAGAAAGCTTTGGGACCGAAGTGGGGAAAGGATAGGGTTGGGGACTAGGTGCGTTGAAATGGATATTTGGTTCGGGTGCTACGGTGCTCGACAAGAAATGGTGGTCACTCGACTGAGCAGGTTCCGCAATACGGGTGTAATAAGCGTTCGGCGGTTTAGGGCTTTGGGAAACATACTGCTCCAAGCTATCCGGCGCAACACAATTGGTTCGGTCACTAACCTTTGCCCGAGTAGAAACTTCCCGCTGGGGTAGTGATGAACCTTGTGCGTCGGGTGTTGCATCCGGAGGTGCGGATATGGCGGGTGTTCGTAACATGTTTTGCTCGGTGTGTTGCATGCGGTCTTTGGGGTTGCTCAGTGCTGAAATATTTAAGTTTGTCGGTAATTATGCCTACTCAATAAACGTGGAAAAATTACTTATGCAAAATATTATTACCAAAATTGTCGTTATTTTGTTTAAAGTTAAGAAAAAACAATATTGGGAAAAATGTTACAATACGCTGTCTAAATGAGTCAATGATAGTCGTCTTCTTTCCGCCGGTGATGTCTTCCCGTCGCTGTCCTTATTATTAGGATGTCCGCAGTTAAGGTTTACGCCGACTTCCAATCCTCGTTGTCCAATCCTCGTTGTCCAATCCTCGTTGTCCAATCCTCGTTGTCCAATCCTCGTTGTCCAATCCTCGTTGTCCAATCCTCGTTGTCCAATCCTCGTTGTCCGTATTATTGTGATAACCGCACTCAAGAAGGTTAAACTTGACTGTCGGGGCAAAACCAAGTAGTTCGGTGCGGTAGGTAGTTCGTGGCAAAGTCGTGCCTCTGGCTGATTAGTCGCGCTTGTGCTCGTTCTTCTTAGTTAATTAAGCACGGCTGCGCTTGTACTTCGTTTTTGTAGGATAAGAGCGTCCGTTTTATGGGAGAAACTGAGCTCCGTCGCTATTTTTTTTTTTTATATTTTCTTCGTTATTCTCGATTAAGAATGCTCGCTTGGTTTATATATCTGGTTGCGTGCTCTATAAACGAAGCGGGAGTCACCACTTGTGGGGATTAGCTATGTAAACTATAGCGGCCCACCAAATACCAGGCTTGTAGTCGTACGCTATCGTGGTCCAAGAACGAAAAACATGCGACCACTCTCAAGCAGGTCTCGTCGTGTAATGAAAATCTCAAAGTCGAACACAAAGTCGCGACACAAAGTCGGGGGATAGAACAGATGCGAGAAAGGTTTAAACATAAAAGGCAACAATGGGTTAAAAAATACAGAACGCCACAGTATAACGCGATGGGCGTTAACACACGGGCGATCGTTAGATTACCTCGCGCCCACAGTCGGGTTACCGCTATTGCAGTGCGTTGTGTATGATTCACACGTTCCTTCAATTTGGTAGAACCCATCAATCCAGTACCTCCGTGCTGCATATTGATTAATAATGCAAAATGATTGTGCACAATTTCGAATAGTATGATAATGCGGTTCGTACGAGAGTTCATATAGAAGTAACGGTAACTTCAGAATCGGCTATATTACTCATATGAATACTAATGCGCATTTACTGGTCAGATAACAGTCAAACTAATTGCTCACCATTCATAAAGCATATTTTAAAGTTAGCGAGTTTCAGACGAATTTATTTCATTTGAATAGTTTAAGGACTTTTAGTTTAAGTTTAGTTTATTTTTGTTTCCACGATGAAAACATGAAGCAGGACCTTTGATAAAAATTTTGAAAACGGGAAAAAACGACAGTCGTTAGAACACGTCTAAAAAGCAATAAATTAATAATCTAGTATGTAGTAGGCCTATCCCTATTGGGTACAAGCAGTGTAAAACAACAGGGGTGTAATGGTTACTAAAAGTGTATAATGGTTATCTCAAAATTATTAGTGTCCAACACCAGTATAACTTTTCAGACTGGGTTGGTCACACTTTGCATCCAGAAAGTTGGATTGCACTTGTTTAAAATACAACGCTCCTAAAGTTCATAGATCGAAAGAATAATAAATAAAGCAATGAAAAATGCACTCCCCGATTAAGTAGCCAAGTAGGCCATATGTATTGCAGTGTGCTGACTTTTTTTGGAAACTAATCAGCTATACAAGAAAACAAAAAACAGCACTCATTAATCTCATGAAATTAGATTTTACTGCACACTAACATGTTAGTCTGGTTGTTTAGTGCGTCGCCTTTTAGCCCAAGGGCTGCAATTACGAAACTAGTCGCTAGCTAGTCTGTCTAGTTTGTGTTCTTGCGCAAGGCACTTAACGGACATTGCCTGAACCCAGCGGATTAAACATTGCCTGAACCCAGCCTATCCTAAAACCAACATAGAACTTTATTTTTTAGCTCTGCATTGTAAATATATAAATGCCTAGTAGCATGAAGTGTGCTTTAATTGTATGCTTTGCTGTTGCTGTGTTGTTAAAATCAAGCCATGGACTCAATAATACAGGTTGTGGGACATCAAAGTCTTGCTACATGATGCCAGCGGGCTGTTCGCCCTCCTCAAGTTCATGTTTGTTTGTGTCCTACACCTATGTAAGCAAATCTTTATTTGAAGTTTATTATGTGATTGTGCACCTGAGCATTTGAACTAATGTTTTAAAAAGGTTTAGGTTTTTTATTTTTTATAATAAAACTTAATAATAGACCATTGAAATTATACACTGCAATTGTTATACATATGCTTTTGGGTGCCGGTGTATAATTGAATAGTTCACAGACATAAAAGCCTATAAAGCCTTACTGGTTATAGGTATAAAATAGGTCAATGCTTTTGAACACATTTCCAGTCATTGACTATTTATGTGAATGTTATACATTTTTTTATTACATAAAATAATTTTCATTGCGAAAAATGTATTTTTGCTTAGACATTTTATTTGTTCATAGCAGTAATACATATTACAGTTCGGTTCAAAATAAAATGTAAATTCTTTATGCCTACACATAACAAAACACTAAACCAAAATATGTAGTATGCATGTAGTAATGTTAGTAACAATAAAACATGTCATAGAAAAACAAGTTGTTAAAATGTGTTGAAAACACACTGTTACACTGTGCAACTAAATCCGTTTTAAAATAAGATTGTGAAGTTAATAGTATGGGAATTTTCCCTCAGGCAAAAGATTGCTTATAATGACCGGATATTGGGCTTAAACCAATATTATGTGCAGTAACAGTGTATTCTGGTATTGCAGAAATAAATATTTATGTTCATGTTATTTTAACATTTTTATAGTAAGTATTTAATATTTAATGCTGTGCATTTAGAAAATCCAAGAGGGTTTAAAAAAATAAAAAAATGTAACTTTTTTTTAAACTATAAAACACAATTTTTAAGATTGGCTTGAGAGCTGTTAATATGCCATGGGTGTCGCTGTGCAAACGTTTTTACATACTTCTTGTCACGCCTATTTATGATGTCATAAGTAATCAATTCATAGTGTTAAACGTGAGATACAAATGACCATTACACAGCTTGGTTAGAACCGGTATTTAATAATGAAGTACAAAAAATACATTATCTTTCGTCCTTCGTGCATTTCAAAGCGGAAATGTGAAGCAACTTTTTTATACAATAAATAAACATTTGATACCGATAATATGTATATTATTTGAATGTTTTTGCATTAATTAAGGAAATATTTTCTAAAGGTATACAAACCAAACAGCTAAGTTCCAATAGAGCATGTACGTATCATGTTACAAGGTATAGGCGTCAGTACGTTGCTCCTAGTGTGATGTCACCATGAGACTGCATAACTAACTTGTTCGTAGAATTACTGCTATATTAAGGGCTAAGCCGTGGCGTTTTTTTAGTGATTAATTCTATAAAAAAAGTTATCACGATAAATCTAATTTTCCACCTACCATAAAATAAAGTATTTATAATTTCAGATTAAGTACTACCCACTTCCGATATGTAATTATTCTTTGTCGGTCTCCTTAATTTAAACTACTTTGGAACACACAATGTTGTATAGGAAAACTTAAATAAAAACAACAAACCTATGCTTATATAATTAAATATATAAATTAATTATTAAATAATGTATAAACATAATAAAGTACTATTTTATTCAAAATTTACTTTTTTTTGCTAAAGATAATAAAAGATGATGCAAATTTTCTTTTAATATAAATAACATAGCTAATTTTAAAAGTGTTGAATAAACAAATTAAAAAGAAATATATGAACTAAATACAGGACTATTTAGTTTGAAATAGAGTAAAATTTCTTTTGAATCTTTTTGTGCTATAGTTTACCACAGATAATGCAAGATTTTAACAAAAAATTTCCATTCCTTATTGGTTAGGCCTATTGCCCTTGTTGGCCAGTCAATATTGAATTTGCCATAACCGCAGACCTCAATATCCTTTAAAAATATCCGTGATAATCAAGCTTATTCAAATAGTTGTATTTGAACAACACTAACAGAATTCTGTTCATACAGTAAATTAAATATGCTTAAATATTGCAAATACTAAAAATGTCATTAGACAACCTCAGATTCTAAATTAATCTCTACCAAAGAAATCCCTTAAAAACACGTTTTTTTTAAAAGTGTTATTTATTTGCATAAATAAATGTTTTTTTTATATGCAAATATGAAGTGGGCATTTTAAATGTATATGTACCGGTATGTTACAAAACAAGAGGTTGTCTGACATATTGCTTTGCTAGATGTAAAGACCTATTACTGCAGCTATAATATAACATTATGAAAAATTATTATAAATTTTGCAGAATCTCACTTTATAAATTCTGCACCAGGCACCCCAGACACCCCTATTCTAACGCCCATGTGCATATTTAAAGGGGGCTTTTAAACATATGTTACTGAATTTCAGAGGTTCATTGACATATTGGTTTGCATAATGTGAAGACCTATTACTGCGGCTATAATATAACATCCCATTATAAATTCTGCAGAATCCCACTTCACAAGAATTTACGTTCGAATTGAGTGGTGGTAGTGGCGCAGGAGCGCAGTATGCCGCCATGGCGTTTACTTCTGGCGCTGAGATGATGAATGGTGATCTGTATTACTGCATAGGAAGTGAACTTAAATCCGGATCTTTGGGTGCACGATACGCATTACCTACCACTACCCCTGCGTTGCCAGTACGTATGCTTGTGTTTTGATGCTTGTGTGTTTATCTGTATAGGATGGATTATATATATATATACCACCAAATTGACCGAAATGTATGTATCGTACACAACACACTGCAATAGCCCCGGTAACCCGACGGTGGACGTGAGGTGATCTAACGATTGCCCATGTGTTAATCCCCTTGGTTTCCCATTCACGGGGATAAACATGAATATCCTATTCTATCCTACTATGTTTCCCACCCACATGTAATTTTCATAGGAACGTCTGCTATATATATTAACAATCCATCAATAAATACTATTTACTGTAAACATTTGGTCCACTAAAACAATATTATTTCTAAGACAAAAATCATTTTATACACCTGGTGTTGCTGTTCATAATAATGGGTGCAAATCCAGTGTGTACTATTATGCGATACTTAAAGCGGTCTGTGTACTTAAGCTCTTTTACTACCAGATTTGAGATTTTATGCACACTTTTATCATGGGATGTTATTTAGCCATTTTTGTGGACACTGCTGTGTCACCACACATTGATTTAACTTAAGTCTTCAACTCACAGAGAATAATAGTAATAACAACCTAGACATAAAACCGCCGGGATAGCAATTAAACCACAGTATTCAGTGGGTGTAGACACTACCTCTGCACCCTATGACTATTTACATCTGTCACAACTGTTTTATAAAGGAAATGAGTAACTCAGGACTGTAAACGCTCTTAAAATGGTTGTAAAGGTTCAGATTATAACAATAAATTCGCAACTTGTTACTTGCATTCCATCACGTAGGTTCCGTTTGGGTTTGTTCAGTGCAAACCATTCGGTTTACCATTTTTAGCTTTATAAAGTATTTACCCGTGCTTTTATTAAGTTTTGTCGCTTGCTTTATTATATACAGCGTAATTAGCTTTTGTACCTTTTTTTTTAAACACTCTTTTAGAAAGGTCTTTATTTTAATTTTTGTAGTGTCCGCATTTTTTCAACACTTTAAGCGGCACTGGTAGGCTATAAAATATACACATTCAGGCCACAATAGCTTTGTATGTTCATAAGATCAAGATAAGCGTCCTTACAATATATTTGCCACTTTACAGAATATAGGCTGCATATGTGTCGCTATGTAGCATTCTGTGCTCATAGAAAAAAGTTATAACTGTCCGGATTTTACATATATTTTACAGAGACTAGGTAGACAAAAGCACAATTTTTCACTCATTAAACCTCAAATGCAGTATCAGTAGTTGGGGGTATTAGTCTATATTTCATTTTAAGGATTTTATTGTAAGACATGTCTTCTAATTATACTTTATCAGCATTAAATTTTATTATGTTTTAAATTTCTTTTTTTAGATTAAATTTTATTTTTTCAAATTTCTTTTTTCAGAATTAAATTTTATTTTTTTAAATTTTTTTCTGGATTAAATATTAATTTTTTCAAATTTTTATTTTCAGGGTTAAATTTTTATTTAAAAGGAATCTTTTTTTTCTTTCAGACCGGTGTGACTTCAATCTCAGCCAACACGGCCAACGGTGTGGGCGAATGCACTTTTACTCGACCTGCCAGCGTCACTAAAACCATAAACTCTTCACCAATGACATTTAACCTCGCTACAACCAACTATTATATCCTGCTGGCAACTGGAACATACAGTAAGTCAAATGCATGGAAAAGACCGTTGTGTCATTTTAGAAGAATCATAAAAATGGTTAACCTAGAAAAGTCTAAATTTGCTTCACCCCTTTATGCGTATACCAAACAGAAAAAGCAATCAACTAATCAGTTTAACAGCTTACTTTAATTATTCTAGTCTGTTGTGCGTCACTGTACTTTTCTTAAGAATCTAGATGTATGCATAGGGAGCATAGCTATAATGGGTATCCTAGTCATTTTGACCAAAGCTGATAATTGCATTTAAATATTCATACAGCTGTGTTAAGCGATGGCTATTATAAATTATATTACATGTAATTTCTATACTTTTTAACAACTTTACCATCTTTTTAACAAGTTTACTAAGTTTTATCGTTCCAAGTCTTAAACAATATATGCTGCAGACGGAAACTTGGTGAAACACACGGGTGCAAATCGATATCCATCCGCAAGTGCGCTCAACTTTACAACGGCTCCAGCACCCATCACTACTCCTCAGCCCAAGTTAGTATATATCTACATTTAAATTCCTTTGCAAGCTTATATCTAATCGCTCAAGTTTGTATAGATCTACATTTAAATTCCTATGCAAGCTAATACCTTATTGCCTAAGTTAGTATATATCTACATTTAAATTCCTATGCAAGCTAATACCTTATTGCTCAAGTTAGTATATATCTACATTTAAATTCCTTTGCAAGCTTATATCTAATTGCTCAAGTTTGTATAGATCTATATTTAAATTCCTATGCAAGCTAATACCTTATTGCCTAAGTTTGTATATATCTACATTTAAATTCCTTTGCAAGCTTATATCTAATTGCTCAAGTTAGTATACAACTTCCATTTAAATTCCTATGCAAGCTAATACCTAATTGCCCAAGTTAGTATATATCTACATTTAAATTCCTTTGCAAGCTTATATCTAATTGCTCAAGTTTGTATAGATCTACATTTAAATTCCTATGCAAGCTAATACCTTATTGCCTAAGTTTGTATATATCTACATTTAAATTCCTATGCAAGCTAATACCTTATTGCCCAAGTTTGTATATATCTACATTTAAATTCCTATGCAAGCTAATACCTAATTGCCCAAGTTTGTATATATCTACATTTAAATTCCTATGCAAGCTAATACCTTATTGCCTAAGTTTGTATATATCTACATTTAAATTCCTATGCAAGCTAATACCTAATCGCCCAAGTTTGTATATATCTACATTTAAATTCCTATGCAAGCTAATACCTTATTGCCCAAGTTAGTATAGATCTACATTTAAATTCCTATGCAAGCTAATACCTAATCGCCTAAGTTAGTATATATCTACATTTAAATTCCTATGCAAGCTAATACCTTAACCTAAGTTTGTTTTCAGCTACATGTTCCTAAGCTTGCTTTTAATGCCTTGATTTACCAGTTACTTTTTAGTGGTTTAAATTATTAATATAAAAAGTGGAAGCAATTGCTATTATAGGATAAGCTTAAATTCCTGATTATCTAAGCTTGTACAAGGCAACCAAAACACAGTATCAAAGTTGTTACTATAAGTAAAGCACCTTCATTCACTACTGCAGTATCTCTTTTATACTTTATTAATATGTTGTTATTGAATTTATTGGACTTTTGGCTTCTTATAGATTAGTGTGTTGTTGTTAAGATTGCTCCTGGTTACACGTTATATCAGTGCTTGTCAATCTTTTTTTAACATCGTAAACACTTTAAGCTGTTTTAAAGTGGGTTTTACGATTGCAATTTGAAAAAAAATTGGTCGCTGCCTAGTTGATTGTGTACTAAGACAAGGCACTAAATATACATTGCCTAAAACCCAGTGGATTATTGGGTTCTGCCAAATTAAGAAAACGTCTTTATCATTCACTACACACTGCGATAGCGGAGGTAACCAAAAGGTAATTGCCAGAACCCAGTGGAATGACGGTTCTACAAAAATGCAGCATTAACCGTGTCTTTTACGCGCTTCTTGCTATGTAACAGTCTCATGCATTACAGCACGGCCACCACTCAGCCCAGCTCTGACCTGACTGCAGGTTGCGGATCGACGAAGGGATGTTTCCGCACTCCTGCCGGATGTTCAACCACCTCCTCCTCCTGTATGTTCGTCTCTTGGAAATATGTGAGTTGCTCGTCAAAACCTGGCTTTATTTTACTGTTTTTATTTTTATTTTATGGTTATCGTAGCCAGAGAAACAATATCCACACAGAATTTAATTGTGTTTTTTTGTGGTATTTACCATATTGAGAATATGCTGTGTGTCTCTTGGAAATATGTGTGTTGTTCGTCCGAACGTTGGTTTATTTTTGTAGTTATCGTTATGTCATAAATTTTGTGGCCAGAGAAAACAATATCTACACAAATTTAATGCTATTTTTTGTGGTATTTACTGAATTGTGAATATGTGTGTTTTTTATACAATTTTAAAATAATTTATGTAAATTTTTATAATGTTCATATTTGTAATAAAATAGGCATTTGAAATTAATTTCTTTGTCTGCAACTTTTTAAAAAGATCTGCGTTTACCCCATTGTTTATACAAAATCTAAAAGTTGATACCCATTATAAGGGGAATCAATATACTCCAATCACCAAATTTGCGCTTAAATTCTGCACTGTTAATTTTAAATAAATTTAACATATTATGCTTAAATGCTATCATATCACTAATGTTTCATGAGTAAACAGACTAATTTGAGTAGCACCTGACACCAATACTTAGTTTTGACTAACTTGAATATGAATTTGACCGAATCGCCAGTTTTTTTAAATTTTGTGGGCAACTAGCATTGAAAGACCATTTTCAAAATGCTTGATTCGATCACATTTTGTTTTGGCTTGAGCAGGAAATACGTTATGCTATGTAAAATAATACGCTTCCTTTCAACCTTGTAAATTGGTCTTTTATGGTATATTATGAGAAGTATATTATTAGTTCGAAAACACAATTACCGGATGGTTTTCTTGTTTACAGTAAACAAAATTGGTAGTAATATTTAAAACAATTATTATGACTGATCACATACCATTTGCATATACATGTTGGTAAAATTGAACGTCACACCATGAGAGTATGGGACAAGAAATTAATAACCAATTACTATTTTAATATATAAATAATAAAGTAAAAAAAAACAAGTTTTTTAATAACATTTTATGTTACCCTACATTTCGATTTTTTTGCTCCTTTATAACATTAATAAAGAATGACATAAATATTTTTAAGGAGAGGCATAATAAAACGGCAAAACTACAGTTACCACACATTTCCAATGTGATAAAATGCCATTAAATATTTACGTATAAGCAAGGTGTATTGAAAAAAATAAAATGATGTAACTTATCTTTTTTTGTAGAACCAAGCCCAAAGCACCTTTGACTTTGAAGTCTCAGGCGGAAGTGCAGGTGCACAATACGCAGCATTCGCATTTGCACCCAGCACTAGAATGGAGAACGCCGACTTGTATTACTGCACTTCATCTGCTGTTAAATCGGGAGCCATTCAAGTAAACCAGCGACCACCTGCCGTGGACGCAGCTTTGCCGGTTAGTTTACCATTTTGGTGTTTTTGGAGGGTTTTGATGGTTTTTAAGGTCGGTGTAGCCTTTTGTCTGAGACACAAGTGCAACATCCTATAACAGTTTACGTCTAAAATAAAGCTGTGAATGTAAATATATCTTAATTCTTACTATGGTTCACTGATCAGACAAAATAAAACGTAAGGTTAACCAGATATCCAATTCACGACATTAGCTTGTCAGTTTAAAATCATCTATAATTGTAACTTATAAATTCAACCAACAGGCTGGGATCACAAGCACACAAACCGGCGCCAACGGCGGAGCGGTGCAATGCTCGTTCACACGAGCAGCCAGTATCACGAAGGACCTGCTAAGTGCCAACACTGTGGTTGATATCTCATCCACCCAATACTATCTCCTTGTTGCTACAGGCCCAAGTACAGGTAATGACTCTTCATGTAGCTTTTGATAGAATTCTATATGATGATTTTTAATAATTTTTAA
>CH000091.1:158757-212261 GCA_000149265.1 Ciona savignyi | reverse complement strand
GCTTGACAGCAATACTGTATGACTGTAATCTTTAAATTACACCTTGCCCACAGTAAAATAACCGGAGCTATTTCAGTGTCGTATTTAACATAACTTCAGCGTTTATCATCCTTTTGAATTTAATGGAATCCAGTAAGTTACGGAGTTACCTTAAAACGTCTATTTTAGAGCCGCGTCTATTTGAACGCAATCTCTAATAGGGCGCCATTATAGGGAAAGGGTTGAAAAAATATACCGTCGTGGCGCTCAAATAGAGGATTTACGGTATCTGCCTTGTCCAAGTTCGCGCAAAAACGGGTTTAATTTTTACCTTGTACTTTGGCATTGAATATAACTTTAGTGTTCACACCCAATATTTCTATATTCTACACACATTTCTGTTTATGATTTAATTATAATTTGTGCATTTTCTCCAATAGAACGGCATTTTAGAGGCAGGGTTAAAAAATAAAGCGTTGTGGCGCACAAATATAGATTTTGCGGTAGGTGCCTTGTCCAAGTTCGCGCAAAACGGGTATAGAAATTACCTTATACTGTGGCATTGGATATAACTTTAGTGTTTACACCCAATATTGCTTATTCTACACATATTTCTGATTATTCAACTATAATTTATGCTAATTATCAGTAACTTTGTTATCGCGTCACGCACTGGTATTTGTTTTGCTTACGGTGGACACAACAACGCACGTCTGTTCTTCGAAGATGAAATAAGCTAAATAGTGACGTCACAAACGTAAGAAGAAAATCGCAGTCATCGTGATATGGCGTTTTATTTCAAGCGTTTTTATCCCTTTACGCATGACATGCTCTGTGACGTCACACATTGTTGTGTTAGCAGTACGTGGAAATAAAGGTACACCATACCTCGTTTCCGCCGACCCATTTTAAATTGTCCAATTTTTGAGCTAATTTGGTCGATTTTAAACTTCTCAGCGGCCTAAACGGTCTAAATGTTAGCCGACTCATTGCAAGACAATAGCATTGTTACGATGCACATCGCGCCCTATTTAGCCCATAGTTCAAACAGTCGACTGTTTTAAACCCTAAACTCAAATATTTGACCACAATTGATTTCCAGATTCATCGATCGCTGATGATAACAGCGGTGCTAGCAACCATGCTCGCCTTTATCCTCATATTTGTGAGCATTGAGGGCTACAGTGCGGTAAGTTTTGTCTTTTTATGGAATGTCGTAGCGCACCGCGTTTGAACCCTTTACAAAGCCGCGCTTCGCTTTTCCTCCGCTATACATGGGCGTGAATTACAACGTTTTGCCGCCTTTTTACGTATTTCTTTGCTCTAGCGATTAACATTTTAATAACCGTTTTAACAAAACTAAAATAATATAACTTTACAATTAACATCAATGCCACTACTGAGGCCGTTTTTGTATAGATGTAGGTGTATGTGGCGGTTGACCATTCGGCTACACGGCGGGTATTTTGTGATGCAACTTTTTTTGCATTTATCACGGCGTCACCGGGTTAAAGTGTAACTGGTAGAGTATACTTAAACCATTAAACCACCCGATTTTAGAAACGACCTAAAAAAAACGTAATCATCAGCATCTAAAACAGGCATAGGCAACATAAGGCCCGTAAAGGGATTTTAACCGACCCGTAGACTGTATCTTAATCATACCCTGTAATGTGGCCCTTGTATTATTGAATAAATATGTGGTTAAGATATTACACTTTTCACAGTACTTTTTATGTAATAAACCGGCCCACCAAGGACTTTTTTTTTCCTACATCTCGCCCGCCGACTAGAGAAGTTACCCACCCCTAAAATCATCTAAAATTCTAAACCCACTCGTTTATTACAACAAACTAGAAAGGCCATACCTAACAATGCATCATTGTGTCGCACACAGTAAATTACCGACAAACAGTCGTCATTGTTCGTTCAATAATTAACTGTGGTTGTGACGAATAAAGCTTTTGTTTGCCGGCACCTTACCACATTCGCCACTAATAACACACAGAAGAATCGTAATAAATGGTCTAGCCTAGGGGTCGGCAACCTGTAGATCTTTATCCTTACGCTGTGGCACTTATTAATTTTAATGCAACTATTATAAACTTTACCAAAATGATATTAACTTTTACGGCTCCCAGTGATTTTTATTTTGTGGAATATCGGGTTATATGGCGTTGATATTAGGACCTATTGGCTTTAGTATACAAGCTCATATTATTGATACATCACCTCTTATGTATTGGCCCCCAGTATATAAGCCCATAATATTAATATATTACCCCTCATATATTGGCTTTAGTGTACAAGCAAGCTCATGGGATTGATTCCAATAAATATCTCCCCTTATATATTGTCCTCATAAACCCATATTATTAATATATTACCCCTCATATATTGGCATTTTGTATACAAGCCTATATAATTGCCTATAATAAATATTACGCCACATATCAACCGCCGTCAAGCCTATACGTTTAATTAAAGATAAATATATTCCTGGGAACTGCTCCCGTTTTCTGAGTTAAGGAATCAGAACAAAACCTCAACTATCTAAACATTTAATCCAATACTTTACTTCCTTACACCCTAAGTCCCGTGCTTCTAATTAACTGAGAGGTATTTCTCCCCAACTTTAATTAAACTAAGCTACCAAATGGAGATTGCTTATAGTGAGGTAAACTGTGCGAAAAACAAAAATACATTATAATTACAACAAAATAAAGAACAGTCAACTACTACTTTTAACTACATGGCAAACCACAACGGAATAGCAGTAACTTAGTTTGAAAAGTGGATAAAACTAAAACTATGCAAACTAATTCCAACCCTGCCCATTACACTAATCAAAACTCCAGAAGTAAACCTAACACCAGCCCAATATTAACCCTAACGCCCTAATCTTCATTTTAGTATAAAGATTCTCTACTTTTCTCTTTCCACCCTTAAGTTTCCCGTACACAGCAGTAAGCGCAGTGTTTTTATCTCTAATAACAACGTGAATAAAGTAAACTCCTATGCAGAGACAGCGTAATATAAATTTATCCATTTGTATGGGCTGTTGTTTATGTGTAATTACCACGTGAATAAGGTATACTAGTACGGAGACATCATATAGTAACTGACTTAGTGTTTTGTCCAGTGATCCTGCGTCCAAAGTCGTAAGCGTTTAATCCAGTGATCCTGGGTCCAAATCCAGCCCCAACTAATTCCTTTAACCCCTAACAGAACGCGGGAGCTCACCCTATCATCGGGATAATCGTCACGTGTCTTGCTATCACCAACCCCATAATGGCGGTATTCCGACCCCACCCAGACGAAAAGAACAGAGTGATATTCAACTGGGCTCACTGGTTCGTCGGTACTGCCGCACATATACTTGGTATCACAGCCATATTCCTAGGTAAGCTTGTGCTATATCTGTCGTGTTTTAGGTCTTATTCGTAAAAACTCTATTATATTTTTCGTGAAAACCGTATTATATTTATAGAATTAAAACGTTTTGTTATTGTATTTTAATATAGTCGCTCATGTATTTACCAGAAAAGTTCTGCACGGCAAACGGTGCATTTTTACAAATTGAACAATTGCGTACTTTAAACACAACGACCGATAATAAACTCGGAAATCGCAACGTATATTCGTGCGTCGTTTGGTCATTAAATGTCATGTGACGTCATATACACAAGCTTTAGGAAACGTGTAGGAAATTCATGTTTATCAATGTGAATGTCAGGAAAACCCAAAGGGCGCCCAAGGGGCAACACTAAAAGGAGGAAAAGAGGGAAGGAGGGAAACTGCTCATTAAAACTATGGAAATTAATTTAAACCCTGCCCTAAACACTAATTTCAACCCCAGAACTAACCTTCACTTCAACCCTATGTTTAAAACTAACTCTAATGTCATAATCTTTATTTTAGTGTGCAGTTTCCCTCCTTCCCGCTTTCCCTTCTTTTAGTTCTTTCCTGCAACCTTTAGTTTAAAGGCGACGTACTAGTCCACGAAGCTATTTGGTGTGATGCACGATTTACGTAGTCATTTACAACGTTTGTTTAAAAGAACACAAGTGGGTAATGGGTATATAATGCCATTTTTGGTAAAAAAATAGTCGTTTTTTTAAGATTTTTATTTGGGGCAGCGTTAGAATTATAGTTTCCCCTTCCCACTTTAGCTCTTGCGGGAATATACCGCCTTTTATAACCAACTCACCCCCCCACCTTTCTGTCAGGTGTGGACCTTACACGACTCAACCTCCCCGAATGGGACACATGGGTGTTGGTTGGATTCGTTGTTTTCCACGTCGTGGTCGAGGTCATCCTGGAAATCCTCTCCGCGTTCTACGGCCACATTGCAGGTAGGTTTGTCTGTTTGACTCGAACGTTTCCCACCCACACTCATATTATTGACCGAAACTAGGCACAACCGGAGCCGCTGTCTAACCTAAACCCTCGTTTTTTTGTTAAAAAAAACACATCTTAAAGAAATAACGTACGAAGTTACACTTATGCCCACACTTATGTTATTGGAGGTAACTTGGCAAAACCGGAACTGCTGTCTAACCTCTTTTTTTTTATTTAAAAAAACATCTTAAAGAAATAACGTACGAAGTTACACTTATACCCACACTTATATTATTGGAGGTAACTGGGCAAAACCGGAGCTGCTGTCTAACCTTGTTTCTTTTTATTTAAAAAAACATCTAAAAGAAATAACTTACGAAGTTGTAATGTCTATAAAACGGATATTTTTTTCAATCGGATTTACTTCGCCAGTCTTCTTATTTGTTAATGTCTATAATGACGTTGCGATGTCTATAATGACGCAACGGACGCCGAAATTAAAGCAATATTAACACATTCGTTCCAACACACGTTCTTTAAATTAGCAAGTGGGCAAAACAACCACAGTTTTAGTTTAGTTTTTATTTTGTTTCCACGATAAAAACATGAAGCAGAACTATTGATAAAAATTTGGAACACAGGTAAAAAACGGCAAAACGACAGTCGTTAGAACACGGAAAAAAAGCAATAAATTATATTTCGGTATAATTAGAAGTGGCCGCTAAACCCAAATAATAAAAAAATAAAATTAAAATTAAAAAAAATGTTTATAAAAAAATACACTATTACACAGACACAAACTAACGATCAGTAAAGAAAACACATAAACATTTTAAATCATTTTAACCGCAGCCACCTCTGAAAATCGTATTTTCCAGCTTACAAAAAGAAACCGAAAAATTCAATGAATATGGACGGAGAACCGGCGTCAAAGGATCCACCACCGAAGGTAAGATGGCATGAGATTGTATATAGCATATTTTTTTAACCAGGTTTTGAGTCTTAAATCTAATGTATAATTGGTATTTAAAATATTGGTCGCGTTAAACATTCGGCCATACGACCGTACTGGTTTTAGCATTCCTATTTAGTATTTTCCGGCAAAGTGCCTATGTCGCCTCTCTAACACTATATTAACCTTTTCAATAGTTATTATAAGGTGAAGAACTATCGTGATTCGTGCATCTTAAAAAAGATGCTTTTAACACACGCGCGCAAACATTATTTTACCGGACAAGGTTTTGAATTCTTAATGGGCTCCTCTGTGCGCCCGTTTTTATACACAACATTTGTAGGATATGTGTATTGCTAGCGTTAACCAATCTGCCACACGTGTTGTAGATGAATCGGTAGCGTTAACCAATCTGCCACACGTGTTGTAGATGAATCGGTAGCGTTAACCAATCTGCCACACGTGTTGTAGATGAATCGGTAGCGTTAACCATTCTGCCACACGTGTTGTAGATAAATCGGGCACACTAACCATTCTGCCACACATGTTGTAGATGAATCGGTAGCGTTAACCATTCGGCCACACGTGTTGTAGATGAATCGGTAGCGTTAACCAATCGGCCACACGTGTTGTAGATGAATCGGGCACACTAACCATTCTGCCACACGTGTTGTAGATGAATCGGTAGCGTTAACCAATCTGCCACACGTGTTGTTTATGAATCGGCCGCACTAACCATTCGTCCGCACATGTTGTATATGAATCGGTAGCGTTAACCATTCGGCCACACAACCATATTATTATGTGCAACAAACCAAACAATATCTAACTCCTATCACTCCAGGGAGCGGGCATCAAGTATTTCATCCTGGTGTTTTACTCGCTGGGCAACATCGGCTTCATGATCACCTTCATCGTCTTTATCGCAATGAATGAATAGAAAATCGTCCGTTCAAGAGTGTTAGTGTTACTAACAATGTTCGCGAATCTGTTAAATCCCCCCTTTTTATCATCAAATAGTGCCTATATGGTTGCTGGCCCTTGCAAGTTGCTAAAACAATTAAAATATGATAAATGTTAAACATAAAAACGATTAACTATGATTTAAGGTGAACCATTTTCGAACCACTTAGATCGTACCCTGTAATTTGGCACTTTAAAAAAAAATTTAGCTTGCAAGGTACTTCAACCTTGTGTTTATCGATTGATTTCCTCATTTGCAGATATTTCTTATCATGAAACTAATTTCAATTTTAACGGTTATTTTCCCTTGTATAACTGATACGTCCTCTTTAAATTCAATTTTTTTTTTACTTTTTAACTTCTTTGAATTTTATCCGGCGTATTCTAGGTATATTCCCCTTAGTCGATAACCTCCTCTGTGACAATCTTTCAAACCTTATTTGAGAAGAACTGTTCATAGTACTGGTCATTGGATATCGCGGATACGTTCTAGGGGAAAAGCTTTTAATGAAGATTACGGCATTTTCTCTAGCGTACCGTACGTTCCGAACGTGTCCGAGATATCCGTTGCCGTATCGCACGTACGTTACCGTACCACTACCGTACCGGATTGGGTATGGACGTTTTCTTTTATTTGCATGTACTGAAATCCGACGACAATCCATGGCATTTTGTTAACATCAGATAACGTATACAGAGCTTGCACAAAGCACTTGCATTCCTGTGTGCCGAGTTAGGCCGGCCGCGACCCAACAGGCGTCCACTTTTAACACCCGCGACTTGCTGAGCACTGAAACCGCTTTTTATATGAAATTCTGCATTTGGGTCGGTTGCGCTCACCATTCGGTCACACAACCGTTTTGAGCCATTATTTTAATAATTGTAAAACTGTATCCTGCATTAAAACACACTGAGCGAGATAAGGATATAAATTGCATTTAACCCGTTTTAGTATCAAAAAGTAATATCGTCATTTTGACACGCAGTCGCCCAGAATCTAAACTTCACTTGTATATGCAACTTGTTTAAAATAGCCGCTGTTAAGTATTACAGTAACCGGGCTTTGAGATTCGGCCCAAGTCTTTATAGCCTGTACCTTAAACTCTACCGATTCGCCTGCTCACTAATTATGTTGCACGAAACGCGACCGTTAATTTCGCCTTATTTAATCTACCTATCTTTACTCGCCGCTATGCACGACAAACTATGCCGTTGTGCAAAGGCAGCCATGCATTTACATATATTAGAAAGCTAAAAGGCGTTTAATAAACAAGAAGCAAAAATTTGCGGACTGATTCGCATCTTATTCTCAATAAACAAGAAAGAATGTCCGACCGGTTAGTCTAGCGGTTAAGTGCGTCGCCTTTCAATCGAAAGGTTTCAGTTGCGAAACTGGTCGCTAGCTAGTAGGTTTTGCGGACTTCTCACATCGTATTCTCTTTGCAGCTGATACCAATGTCGATGCATTTTTATTTTAATTTGTACATATACATGTATTGCATTAGGATTAGCTTTAGCGCACTTACCCATATACCATTGTCCATATTCCTTTCGTGTTTATCCTAATTGCATTAACAACCTCTCTCGTAATAAATTCCAAAGCGGTATTTGTGTTCTTTAAAAGGATTACAAAAGTTGTTTAAATTAGTGGCTAATGCACTTACATTCCACCAAATCTGATTTAAATTGGAGAAGCAGTTCAAGCGCTTTACCTGTCACAATCATTATTTGAGAGAAAAAACTTATTTTTAGAGTATTTCCCTAGGTAATTTTTTAGTTCAGTGGTTTCCCAACCTGGGGGTCGCTGTTTGCAAATGTAAGAACAAAGCTGAATGTCAGTAGGACTGGAAACCGGTACGCTAGAAGTATGTGCTATCCCGTGCATAATTTTTCATTGAGACATTTCATTCGGATTGCTTGTAGCACAATCTTATTGCATCAGTATGCGTTCACTGTGATGTCATAAACTATGGCCACATAGGATAGGATATTCATGTTATCCGCGTGAATGAAAAAACCAAGGGGGTTAACACACGGGCAATCGTCAGATCACCTTGCGCCCACCGTCGGGTTACCGAAGCTATTGCAGTGTGTTGTGTATGAATCACATGTTCCTTCAATTTAGTAAAATCCATTAATCCGCTGGGTTCAGGCAATGTCCGTTAAGTGCATTGCCCAAGGACAAAACCGACTAGCTAGCGACCAGTTTCGAACCTACAACCTTTCGGTTTGATTGAAGCGTGACACTATACCACCAGACTAACCGGTTGGACTATGACTGTAAACGTGCACTAGCTGCAAATTGGAACTCTATTAGGGAAGTAGCTTAGTATATTAGCCTATACAACAGAAATCAGTCAAGACTTGAAATTGGTAAAAATAGTTATGGGGAGCATTTGGTTTGTTAATAAATGCAAGTAAAACATTTTGTTTCTAATTTTGTATTTAGGATAGAATAAAAGTTTGGGTCACGGAATCTGCAAAAAAAATGATAAGGGAGTCACCAAAACAAAAAGGTTGGGAACCACTGTTTTAGTTGTTAAATCAGTGGCTAATGCACTTACATTCCACCAAATTTGATTTAAATTGAAGCAGCGCTATGCCCAAAAATACTATTTTTTAGAAAAAAAGTAACATTTTGGTTTTTAACGTCCCAGGGGAATTGCCCTGATTTATCACCCAACATTTTGGTTTCTGCCTATCTAGACTATGTTGTCTAACAACTGACAAAGTTTTATTGCGATTCCATTATTCCATCGTAGATGTCGGGCGACATGCCATGCCTATCAAGCGTTTAACGAAAAAAAACGGACAAAAACAATATGTGTCCCGTTTTTTCAAGTTGGACCCATAATTAACATCGTGAGGCATGCCCGTGTACATTACAGGCCAATAATATCGATTAAAGAAAGAAAGATTTAGGAACGAAACAAAATAGATTGTTTCACTGCTTTATCCTTTCATTAACCAAGAATATCTTTTTCAGTAATAATACCATAAAATGTCAAGGTTTCCTAAAGGTTTTCTTAATTTTAATATTCTAGTAGTCGGAAGTTTTAAAGTATTTGCCGATTAACGTCGTGGGGTTAGTGCATTGACTTTTAGCCGAAGAGTAGCAGGTTCGAACCGCTTGTTAGTCGGTTGTGTTCTTAGGCAAGGCACTTTACGGACATTGTCTGAATCCAGTGGAATGATGGGTTCTACCGAATTAATCATACACAAAACAGTGTAATATATATCTATATGATAACACGACGGTGGGCGCGAGGAGTTTTTACGACTGCCCGTGTGTTAAACACCCATTGCGTCTTTTCATTCAATATAAAACCGAATTATAATCTAAGGAGCTCAAAACCTAACGAATAAGTTTTTAATCGGAATAAGTTTCCGACCAATTATGAGCTCTTAATTAAGACCGTTTTTATATAGAAATCGGTAAGTCAATCGATCTGGTAAAATATTCTTTAGCAATACTCAGTGGTGCCACCTTGCGTCAATCAAGTTGAAAGTTCCGACGTTCACTATACTATTTTTTTCAGTTCATCCGTTGCGAAATATCGTGTGTTTTTATCTTTAACAAAGGTTGAACTCATTTCGCCCAAAAGATTCAATGGTAACAAATCAAGTCCGACGGGTTAGTATGGTGGTTTATTGCGTCGCCTTTCAGTCGAAGGGTTGCAGGTGCTCAACAGGTCGCTAGCTAGTCGGTTGTGTCCTTGGGCAAGGCACTTAACGGACATTGTCAGCTAATCAATGGGTTCTACCAAATTGAAGGTGTAAATCATACACAACACACTACAATAGCTCCTGTAACCCGACAGTGGGCGCGAGGTGATCTGACGATTGGTTTGCAACCTGGGACTTCCCCCTCGGCCGGACTGTTTTCTTGACTGAGTCGCTACGGTTACACAGGATTGGTATAGGCAGTTGTGGAATCTTCAGTTACAGTGGGCGCGAGGTGATCTGGCGAATATAAGGAAAGCGGGACCATCAAGTGTAAAGAAAAAATACAAGAAAAAATTCGTTCTCTGAAAAGAAACGGAAATATCAAATCTTCAGTAGAACCACCTGCTTTGAGTGGGCAAATTATTTCCGGATTATTTTAAAAATTTATATAGTCTATGCTATATGTAGTGTCGTCTATTCTAATTGCCACATTTGCTTTGAAATCCATACGGATTATTGCAATATTTGCAGAAACCCAACGAATTTGACTATACACGATGTAGCAATAACAACAAAAAATCCTAGAAATTGTCGTATATTATCTGAGACACAATCTGCATAACTAATCATTGATATGTGGCAAGCTATTTTACCCTAGATAAGAATGTTCATACACAGATAGACTACATAGGATATTTATGTTTATCCTCGTGAATGGGGAAACCAAGGGTTTGACACACGGGCAATCGTCAGATCACCTCGCCCCCACCGTCGGATTACCGGAGCTATTGCAGTTTGTTAAGTATTATTCATACGTTCCTTCAATTAAGTAGAACCCATTAATCCGCTGGGTTCAGGCAATGTCCGTTAAGTGCCTTGCCCAAGGACACAATCGATTAGCTAGCAACCAGTTTCGTACAATCCTTCGGCTGAAAGGCGATGCACCAGACTAACCTGTCGGAAAAAAAAACATTTTGCTCATGTTTATATCGATTAATAGCATTGAACCATCCATTCTAACTTATTTATTTTCCGTTTAGCTCAAGTGTTTCATGAGGCTGCGGAAGCAAGTGGGGTTACAGTGGTGTATTCTATAAAACCTGATGCTGACACTAGCACAGCAGCGCTGGCAAATCTATTGAATGCTAAAGTTTTAGCAAGCGATACCATTTATGCTGTTCTAAATCTAAGAGCTGGTTTTCTTCCTCTTAAATGTTTCCCGTGGAAAACAGCTCGGGTGATTATTACTACAGAAAGCCATGTTTCAGCATACGAAAAGTACACACATGATACAATGTATATTGCAGGATGATACTGCAAGTGGTATTGAAGCTAAGCTCTATACGATTGACGATTTTTCTCGTTCGTACTGCATAAACAACAATGCAGTACAATATCTAAATATTTTCTTCGGGCGAAATTCACCTTTTTCAGAAAACTTATTTAGTGTTTTTATGGAGAAATTCAAGGTGCAGACAGTGGTAATATGTCCTTCCTATTACCTATTTGATTATGTTTGTTTACAGGGTAGGGGGAAATATTCAAACATACTTAACTTTTTGAATTGGATGGGTAAAAGATACAACACAGACGATGAGTTAATCGGGAGAATCCTACCTACGTTAACAGATCAAAGCAACGTAACAGCTGTGCGAAACGACATTACGCTTGCCATCGACGAATACCGCTATCCAAGAATGTTTAAAGCATTTCGTCTCCGAGTGTTAGATCAAATAAAGGATGAAGAGTTGAAGACACTTCTGCAAAGTACAGAATATGATAGAGCAGACGATCCAGATGACTTCGATTCGGCCCAGTACGACATTCCGAATACTTTTTACAAAGTTTTAAAGCAAATACTTCGGGACATTGATCCGGTGCGTCGTAATCTTACTTTAATACTAAGCAGTCCTGACAAACCCTCGCCTAACGACGTTTCAAAAGACATACGCCGACAGCAATACCAGCTGATGGTGGTTAAAGAAGAGACGTCGGTCACGGAGTTTGATAGAGTTGGTAAAGAGTATAAAAAAGTCGCTGACATCATAGTACGACGACCAAATGACGTACATCCTGCTTTGCATGACGTCTACACGCAATCGGTTGAGCACAAAGATTTCACTGAATACAGAAAGAACCACATACTTTCAATTCTAGTTGGCGACAATTCTGTCAAACGATTTGAAGAAAACTGTATGGGCATCAACGCAGAGTTACAGCTTCTACTTGCTGCTAGCATCTTTTGGATTAAAAAAGCATCACCCGGTGAAAATGCAATCTCAGCTCTTGCATTCACCGTTTGTTCAATATACTTGGATCGGGAAAATCCGGAGAAAACAGGAATTAAATCTATCATATGTAAACTAAAAGCATCGTAAGTTTAATATTTTTTTAAGTTGTATACATTATGTATATAAGTACATATCTCGTGCATATAATAATTTAATTAACAAGTGCTTGATAACAATTTAAATTTTTAGATACACAGAGCTAAACGTGGACTACTTGCAACTATCTGGTCAATGGCAGGCTTGCTTGGTAGAAGCCAGTAGGCTGAACCATCTTCTGCGCTTTCCTTTGTTGAAACCAGTGTGGAGCAAATTGTTCAATGGAACTCTTTTCGAGGCAAGTATGGCAGCAGTCGAAAACGGTACTTCGATTAAGGAAAACATGGCAGAAATAAGTGGCGGTCAACTTTATGACAATCTGATGAGGGTACTTACAGAGAAATATTAACAATAGTGAAACTCTCATACGCGTCAATTCCAAAACCATTTTGAATTTTTGGTTGGTAAAACAATGCTTCCTCGATGTTTTCGCGTTTTTTTGTTTGTTGTGTCGGTCAAATTTAGAACCTGTAACTGGATCGTCACTTAGACTACTGTATATATGTGGACTGGCGTAGAAAAATAGTTATATCTCTATATTTAGCTTAAATTTTGAGAAGCTGTCACTGTGTTCGCTCAACCAGTCCCAATAAATCGTCTGATGCAGCGACATTCGTCTCTGGATAGATTGAAAGTGGCCATGGCCTGCTGCGGTATAAAAGTTTCCAACTTCTAAAGGACACTTTTGCAAATGGACAACTAACTGTCAAGGAGTTAGAAGCAGCGAATTATGTGCAACGTCAAGCTTTTGCACCAATCGTCGATATTCTAAACTATGGAGAGAAGAACGGCACCGAAAAGTACGATAAAAAATGAAGAAATTTGCGTACGCAAAGTGCATGGATAAACTAAACCCGCAGTTAGTGGACTGAATACTAAGAGTTGGCGACCGTGGAACAAAGCGACCGATTGCCAAATTGTACTTGATTTGCAAGGCAATCGACGGTTAAGAAGTCGTGCGATTCACCCACATGAACACATTTATTTACGTCCTGTGAAGACGATGATTGACACTTTAAAGAGTTCGCGCAAGAAGCAGCATAATTAGTGCGCCGCCGCCATTATTCAAGTTGAAGTCGTCGATTACTGCAACTATACCGCGATGAAATTTCCTTCTATGTAATAACTTTTTGACTCACTGCTAACGCACTAACCGGCCGGATGTTTGTTTTAACGCATAATATTAGTCATAATATATAAAGTAACACGAAAGTTTTATGTCTTAGATCCAGCCTTTCGTTACACTTATCGAAACAATGAGCTATAATCGAAATTGCACTTACCTTCGATAAAGGATTATTCAGAACTACTATTTTCAAACATTTATACTGTAATTCCTAACAAATCATGATTCAATCGGTACACTAGACCATAGAATACTAACTTACAGATAGAAGGGTAACGAACTCGGCCGATTGTTACGGTCACGCTTGAGTACCTGTTTACTAAATGCTACCACAGTCAATACCTCGATATTGTTTTTATATAAAATACATAGTTAAGACTGCGGCAGTTTTACCGAATTAGTTGTTTATGTTTATTTCCTAATTAAAAAAACGTTATTATTTAACCATTTACTATTATGCAGCAATAACAAGACAGATTTTGAACGCACAACCCGAACATTTCCACTGTACTACTGTACACTACTCTAGCGAATAGGCTAGCACTTACAGGCAATCAGATTGCCTTAGTCGTTGCGAAGTTAAAAATGGCAGAGAGGCATTTTAATTGGGAGATTGAGCGGATCAAACTGTTAACAACTGAAGAAGATAACGATTTTGTCTCAGCCGAAAATATATGTCAAATGAGGTTTCCTTTTACGCAGTGTTGGAAGGGGCCTTGCCTGGTTATTTAAAGCTCAGTATACCTGGTTTGAAACTAGTCAAACAGTGGTGCAATGAATTTAGCAGCAACAGAGATGCAAATAAAATAGTTTTTCACTACCTAAAATACTGCTAAGAAGCATCTTCTTTGTTTTGTGATGCAAGTGCCAGTTATATAGTTGCAGCTAAACACCTTTTGCGAATTTTAAATTGTATTGTTTTAAAATCACAAGCATCAAAAGAGAAAGCAGTTTGGGATTTCAAAGGAAGAACACGATATCATTGAGTTGAGTACTTGGCAGGGTATGTGATTCGTACATCATGAAAAAATATTCTCAAATAGAGCTGCAAGATTTTTTTAGACCGAAACAGTATATTTGTTAAATTTGTATTGCAAAAAAATAATAAAAAACCATTCCAAGCATTTTTTCTTTGTGATTGGCTCATGACATACAGTGGTCCATTGATTTTTAGTACCGAAAGTGGTGTTTCCAACCTTCACCCTCTTTATAATTTTCCTTATTAGGATTTTCTGATCGACTTCCAGGTGATCTCTGAAAAACAATAACAAAAATATAGTTTATACACATATATATATATGCCGAGCTTGTTTGCGGTATAACATCAGGATAGGGCACTCCTATTTATCAGTGGGGTGGGAAAACGAAAATCAGTTATACACCAACGCACCATTAGTTATGTCCAGGATACCTATTATCTTGCAGTTAGGTGATCTCATCATGCATTCGTCCGGCCCGATGGTCTAGCGGTTAAGTGCGTCGCCTTTCAATCGAAAGGTTGCAGGTGCGAAACTGGTCGCTAGCTAGTCGGTTGTGTCCTTGGGCAAGGCACTTTACGGACATTGCCTGAACCCAGCGGATTAATGGGTTCTACCAAATTGAAGGAACGTGTCTATCACATACAACACACTGCAATAGCTCCGGTAACCCGACGATGGGCGCGAGGTGATCTGACGATTGCCCGTGAGGTTTTCCCATTCACGGGGATAAACATGAATATCCTATCCTATCCTATCCTATTCTGTCTGTATACAATTTCCCCTTGCATTGGTAATATGCAGTGAGTGAACCTTTATTAACAGAACAAGTTTATAGAATTGCAACAAACTAATAAATTGTACACTGTACAGACTTACTAAAAACAGAATGAATGGTAACAATCTGCGGACTGCCTATATTAAGTTCAGAAGAAGAAATGGACCAGCCACAAAATGATATCTCAATGACACGTGCATCCTAGCCTAATACTATTTTGAAATGTTAACAATGCTTAAAAATAATAAAATTTTAAAAATGATAAACTGTCAAAACTTTATATTTCTGTTGTTTCTTAATATTAGAACTTAAGGTATTACACTACCTTATATTAAATTGCCTTTCTTTAGTCCCTTTAACTCAGCAACCAAGATACTTTTTTTCACAGAATTTCCATGTGTCTAAAAAAACAAATTATGATTACGTTAAACAATTAAAATATCATGCAGCATATTCAACTTTACCACTATAGTCTAATATACAATAATTAAAAAATACTCTGACAACTTGAAATTCCAAAATCTATATTATAATACCGGTAGTCGGTAGGTACCAATGATATCCTCAGATATACAGTGAGTCTCACAAATTCCAGCCTTTTATAAACATGTATAATAAATTTATAACACTAACATCTTTCTGCACATGACTTTCCATTTTACTACATTGTAGGGGTGACTCTAAATACCCAATCTGGGCAGTGTGGGCAGTGTATGGGCACACTTGAAACTCTTACCCTAATTCTAACTCTGACCCCAACTCTTACCCTAACTCTGACCCCAACTCTAACTTTGGCATGCTGCCTGCACACTGCCCATACTGGGTATTTAGAGGAACTGCATTGTAGGCTTCTACTACATTATAAGCTGGGCTGTTTTAGGCATATATGTGAAGGAAAATCACACCTAAAAATTTACCTAGACAAAAAATAGTTACTGATAATATAATGTACCGGCATACTTACGATTTAATTTTCAGCATATCTTTAATATTATCGCTAGCTTCTGCATCTCTCATTGAAAGCAAAAAGTTAGTCAAAACAATTCGATTAGCTTTAGCCTGGCTAGATTTTGCCAAGTTTGGTCGATATACTGTGAATATTATTGGGCACCTAACTTATTTTTTCTTGCCAAACTTCCGCGGCCACTTACATCCAGGAACGGGACACTGGGATGGCATTTTTTGCTTAAAAAACGTATTTTTTTGTTTAAAAAAGTTGAAACAACCAGCAATTCCGCAGGAGCTATCGCAATTCAGTAAACAAGTGCTCATGCGTGACCACTTTCTGACGTCATAAAAAAACAAACAAAGCGTTACCCTTCTATCTGTAAGTTAGTATTCTATGACTAGACTTGTAGATGTAGCTTACACGTGCAAAGTTTGAGTGATTTAACAGCTCCCTTTATGACGTAGACACAACTGCTTAGTTTCAATTACATGCCTGGGTGAGTTGAAAAATCACTTTTAATTCGAATTTTTAGAATAGGTAAAAACATCAATAAACAATTAGAATAAATCAGACAACAGTGTCAAATGTATGTAAAAGAACCAGGCACTCCTGCAGTATTGCAATTTGTGATATGGGTGATTTGGAAAACCACTTTTAATTTAAGGCTTAAGGCAGGTTAAGTATAACTTATTGTAGCCAGTGAGTCAAACTTGGTGTTATAATGATTTAGTGCTGGTTCAGGGAAAAACTCCTGGACCGGTTCACGGGCAAAGTTCAGTTTCGCTTTGGCTCTCTGGTCACAACTGCGTATTGCCTACCTTTGAAGCGCCAATCTAAGTATATATAAGATGTTAGGTTGGGAACCACTGTTTTAGTTGTTAAATCAGTGGCTAATGCACTTACATTCCACCAAATTTGATTTAAATTGAAGCAGCGCTATGCCCAAAAATACTATTTTTTAGAAAAAAAGTACCATTTTGGTTTTTAACGTCCCAGGGGAATTGCCCTAGATTTATCACCCAACATTTTGGTTTCTGCATATCTAGACTATGTTGTCTAACAACTGACAAAGTTTTATTGCGATTTCATTATTCCATCGTAGATGTCGGGCGACATGCCATGCCTATCAAACGTTTAACGAAAAAAACGGACAAAAACAAAATGTGTCCCGTTTTTTCAAATTGGACCCATAATTAACATCGTGAGGCATGCCCGTGTACATTAGAGGCCAATAATATCGATTAAAGAAAGAAAGATTTAGGAACGAAACAAAATAGATTGTTTCACTGCTTTATCCTTTCATTAACCAAGAATATCTTTTTCAGAAATAATACCAAAAAATGTCAAGGTTTCCTAAAGGTTTTCTTAATTTTAATATTCTAGTAGTCGGAAGTTTTAAAGTATTTGCCGATTAACGTCGTGGGTTAGTGCATTGACTTTTAGCCGAACAGTATCAGGTTCGAACCGCTTGTTAGTAGGTTGTGTTCTTAGGCAAGGCACTTTACGGACATTGTCTGAATCCAGTGGAATGATGGGTTCAACCGAATTAATCATACACAACACAGTGTAATATATATCTATGATAACCCGACGGTGGGCGCGAGGAGTTTTTACGACTGCCCGTGTGTTAAACACCCATTGCGTCTTTTCATTCAATATAAAACCGAATTATAATCTAAGGAACACAAAACCTAACGAATAAGTTTTTAATCGGAATAAGTTTCAGACCAATTATGAGCTTTTAATTAAATCCGTTTTTATATAGAAATCGGTACGTCAATCGACCTGGTAAAATATTCTTTAGCAATACTCAGTGGTGCCACCTTGCTTCAATCAAGTTGAAAGTTCCGACGTTCACTATACTATTTTTTTCAGTTCATCCCTTGCGAAATATCGTGTGTTTCTATCTTTAACAAAGGTTGAACTCATTTCGCCCAAAATATTCAATGGTAACAAATCTCCGGCGGGTTAAGTATGGGTGGTTTATTGCGTCGCCTTTCAGTCGAAGGGTTGCAGGTACTCAACTGGTCGCTAGCTAGGTCGGTTGTGTCCTTGGGCAAGGCACTTAACGGACATTGTCAGCTAATCAATGGGTTTTACCAAATTAAAGGTGTAAATCATACACAACACACTACAATAGCTCCTGTAACCCGACAGTGGGCGCGAGGTGATCTGACGATTGGTTTGCAACCTGGGACTTCCCCCTCGGCCGGACTGTTTTCTTGACTGAGTCGCTACGGTTACACCGGATTGGTATAGGCAGTTGTGGAATATGGCGCTTTGAAATGGATTCGAATCTATTTCGCCAATCCGTTTTCTCGTTTTGCGCGAAAAGAAAAAGGCACAACGGATTTGAGATGTCATATCTCCAATCCGATAAAAGGAGCGGTTTTCTGGAACGGATTGGGATTTGAATTTAGGCTTAAGAAGTTTGCAAACTTGTAAAACTTTAATTTTTAGATGTTTGACTTATAAACACAACTTCCGCCAGGTATTAGAGTAATTTAGCAAGCCTAGTGTGTCTAATATTAGGTTACCATCGCAAAAAGTGTTAAATCAAAAGTCGTAGGACTAAATCAAAACTATTTTAATCCAGGACAATACATAACTCATACGCTAACATTCCACTAGGCTAACCGACAATATTAACATCAGCAGTCAGATCCAATTGCAATCTAAAAACAATAAACAAAATTAGCATCACGTAAATGCGACACTTAACGGATTAGATTTGAAACGTGTGTGACGTCATTTTAAATCTGTTTGGTTTTCAATCCGATCCGTTTGAGCATGCATCATGTAAACGGGCTTAGTTACAGTGGGCGCGAGGTGATCTGACGATTGGTTTGCAACCTGGGACTTCCCCCTCGGCCGGACTGTTTTCTTCACTCGCTACGGTTACACATGATTGGCATAGGCAGTTGTGGAATCTTCAGTTAAAAAGTTCTCTACCGTTAACATAAGTAAATTGTGTCAGTATAACTTAGCCGATGCTTTTAGGTTTCAAGAGAAAAGAGAAGCGCATTATTTAACATAGTGCTAGAAACAAGTGCATAAAATGGGAATTATAGGCTTTGAAAACTTTTACTCTCGAAATGCGGAGAAGTGTTTCACAGATGTATCAGTCCGAAATGAGATCCTGGTCATAGACGGAAGTGAAATCATCTATGAGATTTACGACATCTGTTCCGACAGGTAAAAAATGTTCATAAATCTACTTTCTTTTTCACTTCACCCTTGCTGTTATGTTGTTTCCAATAATCGTTATTTTGGATATTTTCCTATAGTTATATAACAAGGTAGACATACCAATAATATTATAGCTGCATTGCTTATTTGCGATAAGGCTATGTTAGTGTGCAAAATTGTTAATATATAAACTGGAATGGTAAGCAACATAGGAAAATGTCCTATAGGTTTATTCTCTTTTACCTTCACACTTGAAGTCGTTACACAAAGTTTTCACAGAGCCTGTTACGATGAGTTCTACGATCAGATGATTCAGTTTTTCGCTATTCTTGCGTCATGTGGAATCAAACCCATTGTGGTTATGGGCGGGTAGGTACAGCGTGCGAGTTATGCAGTTCGAGATGTAACAAAAAGGGGCAACGCTAAAGGGAGGGAAACTGCTTACCACAACTAGGGAAACTTATTTAACCTTCGTATAAACACTAATTTTAACCCCAGAACTAAGCCTAACTTTAATCTCATGTATAAAACTAAGTCTTATGGCCTAATATTTATTTTAGTGTGCGGTTTCCCTCATTCCCGTCTTCCTGCTTTTCCTCCTTTCAGTTTTCCCCAACAAAAATTATACTTCCCTATATCAGTAGCTGCCGCAACCGTGGGTTGACTTTTGCAAGTCACAATTACCCTTTAACAGATGACTATCAATTTAACTACACAGTGTAAATTAAGAACATTGTACACAGCATAACAATATATTCAGTCAGTGACAACCGATATCTTTAGTTTCCATTTCGTATTTTAAAAGACTTATTTAAGGTGAAACGTGCTTAGCGATCTTGAAAAGAACAAGGACCTGGCAGGAACGTTAGGGCTGACTTACTAAGTTACTTAGACAGGTACATATAATTATATGACTTTATATTACAGACATGGTGGAAAATATGAGGAAAGCGGGACCAAGTATAAAGAAAGGAGACAAGGCAAAATTCTTTCTATGGCTGACGCTCTGGAAACAAACGGAAATAGCAGATCTGCAGTAGAACCGCCTGCTTTGAGTGGGCAAATTATTTCCGGATTATTTTAAAAATTTATATAGTCCATGCTATATGTCGTGTCGTCTATTCTAATTGCCATATTTGCTTTATTTGATTTAAAATCCATACGGATTATTGCAATAATTACAGAAACCCAACGAATTTGACTATACACGATGTAGCAATAACAACAAAAAATCCTAGAAAATGTCGTATAGTATCTGAGACACAATCTGCATATCTAATCATTAATATGTGGCAAGCTATTTGACCCTAGATATAAGAATGTTTATACACAGATTGACTACATTTCGTTTATGTTTATATCGATTAATAGCATGGAACCACCCATTCTAACTTATTTATTTTCCGTTCAGTTGAAATGTTTCATGAGGCTGCGGAAGCAAGTGGGGTTACAGTGGTGTATTCTATAAAACCTGATGCTGACACTAGCACAGCGGCGCTGGCAAATCTATTGAATGCTAAAGTTTTAACTAACAATACCATTTATGCTGTTCTAAATCTAAGAGCTGGTTTTCTTCCTCTGAAATGTTTCCCGTGGAAAACAGCTCGGGTGATTATTACTACAGTATACAATTTTATTATGGGCGTGAATATAAGCTAAATAGAGATATTGCTTCTGCCAAATGTATTGTCCAATGACGCAACCGATTATAGCTAGCGTCCTACTACGATATCGCCACCTTTATGAGATACCGGCCTCAGAGGCTTGCTGGAAACTCAATATTCAACACAATATTATAACTCTAGAAACCAAACGGGGTATGCGAGGTAATCTGACGATATTCCATGCCATGTTTCAGCATATGAAAAGTACACATATGATACAATGTATTTTGCAGGATGATACTGCAAGTGGTATTGAAGCTAAGCTCTATACGATTGACGATTTTTCTCGTTCGTACGGCATAAACAACAATGCAGTACAATACCTAAACATTTTCTTCGGGCGAAATTCACCTTTTCCAGAAAACTTCTTTGAGGTTTTTGTGGGGAAAGAATTCTGGGTGCGGACAGTGGTAATATAATTCCGCCCTATTAACTATTTGATTATGTTTTGTTTACAGGGTAAGGGGCAATATCCAAACTTCATACCTAACTTTTTGATTTGGATGCGTCAAATATACAAAACAGACGATGAGTTAATCAAAAGGGTGCTGCTTACGTTAACGGATCAAAGCAACGTAACAGCTGTGCGAAATGACATTACGCTTGCCATCGACGAATACCGTTATCCAAGAATGTTTAAAGCATTTCGTCTCCGAGTGTTAGATCAAATAAACGATGAAGAGTTGAAGACACTTCTGCAAAGTACAGAATATGATAGAGCAGACGATCCAGATGACCTCGATTCGGCCCAGTACGACATTCCGAATACTTTTTACAAAGTTTTAAAGCAAATACTTCGGGACATTGATCCGGTGCGTCGTAATCTTACTTTAATACTAAGCAGTCCTGACAAACCCTCGCCTAACGACGTTTCAAAAGACATACGCCGACAGCAATACCAGCTGATGGTGGTTAAAGAAGAGACGTCGGTCACGGAGTTTGATAGAGTTGGTAAAGAGTATAAAAAAGTCGCTGACATCATAGTACGACGACCAAATGACGTACATCCTGCTCTGCAAGACGTCTACACGCAATCGGTTGAGAACAAAGATTTCACTGAATACAGAAAGAACCACATACTTTCAATTCTAGTTGGCGACAATTCTGTCAAACGCTTTGAAGAAAACTGCATGGGCATCAACGCAGAGTTACAGCTTCTACTTGCTGCCAGCATCTTTTGGATTAAAAAAGCATCACCCGATGAAAATGCAATCTCAGCTCTTGCGTTCACCGTTTGTTCAATATACTTGGATCGGGAAAATCCGGAGAAAACAGGAATTAAAGCTATCATGAGTGAACTAAAAGGATCGTAAGTTTAATATTTTTTAAGTTCTATACATTATAATGTATATAAGTATATATCTCGTGCATATAATAATTTATTCAACAAGTGCTTGATAAGTATTTAAATTTTTAGATACACAGAGCTAAACGTGGACTACTTGCAACTATCTGGTCAATGGCAGGCTTGCTTGGTAGAAGCCAGTAGGCTGAACCATCTTCTGCGCTTTCCTTTGTTGAAACCAGTGTGGAGCAAATTGTTCAATGGAACTCTGTTCGAGGCAAGTATGGCAGAAGTCGAAAGAGGTATTTCAATTGAGGAACTCATCGCAGAAATAAGTGGCGGTCAACTTTATGACAATCTGATGAGGGTACTTACAGAGAAATATTAACAATAGTAAAACTCTCATACGCGTCAATTCCAAAACCATTTTGAATTTTTGGTTGGTAAAACAATGCTTTTTCGATGTTTTCGCGCTCTTTTGTTTGTTGTGTCGGTCAAATTTAGAACCTGTAACTGGACCGTCACTTTGAATCCTGTATATATGTGAACTGGCGTAGAAATATAGTTATATCTCTGTATTTAGCTTAATTATCGAGAAGGCGTCAAAGTGCTCGCTCAACCCAACCCAATAAATCGTCTGATGCAGCGAGATTCCTCTCTGGATAGATTGAAAGTGGCCATGGCCTGCTGCGGTATAAAAGCTTCCTGCTTTTAAAGAACACTTCTGCAAATGAACAACAAACCGTCAAAGAATCCAAGTTTTTGCACCATTCGTTGATATTTTAAAGTTGAACGATGGGAAGAAGAGCAGAGAACACGAAGTACCATTCAAAATGAAGAAAAATGCTTATGCAAAATGCACCAATAAACTAAACCCGCAGTTAGTGGACAGAATACTAAGAGTTGGCGACCGTGGGACAAAGCGACCGATTGCCAAATTGTACTTGATTTGCAAGGCAATCGACGGTTAAGAAGTCGTGCGATTCACCCACATGAACACATTTGTTTACGTCCTGTGAAGACGATGATTGACACTTTAAAGAGTTCGCGCAAGAAGCAGCATAATTAGTGCGCCGCCGCCATTATTCAAGTTGCAGTCGTCGATTACTGCAACTATACCGCGATGAAATTTCCTTCTATGTAATAACTATTAGACTCACTGCTAACGCACTAACCGGCCGGATGTTTGTTTTAACGCATAATATTAGTTATAATATATAAAGTAACACGAAAGTTTTATGTATTAGACCCAGCCTTCCGTTACACTTATCGAAACAATGAGCTATAATCGAAATTGCACTTACCTTCGATAAAGGATTATTCAGAACTACTATTTTCGAACATTTATACTGTAAATCCTAACAAATCATGATTCAATCGGTACACTAGCAGATGTAGCTTACACGTGTACAGTTTGAGTGATTTAACAGCTCCCTTTATGACGTAGACACAACTGCTGAGTTTCCATTACATGCATGGGTGAGTTGAAAAATCACTTTTAATTAGAATTTTTAGAATGGGTAAGAACATCATTGAACAGTCAGAATAAATCAGACAACAGTGTTAAATGTATGTACAAGAACCAGGCACTCCTGCTGTATTGCAATTTGTGATATGGGTGATTTAGAAAATCACTTTTAATTAAAGGCTTAAGGCAGGTTAAGTATAACTTATTGTAGCCAGTGAGTCAAACTTGGTGTTATAATGATTTAGTGCCGGTTTAAGGGGGAAAACGCGTGGACCGGTTCACGGGTAAAGTTCAGTTTCGCTTTGGCTCTCTGGTCACAACTGCGTATAGCCTACCTTTGAAGCGCCAATCTCAGTATATATAAGATGTTAGGTTGGGAACCACTGTTTTAGTTGTTAAATCAGTGGCTAATGCACTTACATTCCACCAAATCTGATTTAAATTGAAGCAGCGCTATGCCCCAAAATACTATTTTTTAGAAAAAAAATACCATGTTGGTTTTTAACGTCCCAGGGGAATTGCCCAGGATTTATCACCCAACATTTTGGTTTCTGCCTATCTGGACTATGTTGTCTAACAACTGACAAAGTTTTATTACGATTCCATTATTCCATCGTAGATGTCGGGCGACATGCCATGCCTATCAAGCGTTTAACGAAAAAAAAAACGGACAAAAACAATATGTGTCCCGTTTTTTTCAAATTGGACCCATAATTAACATCGTGAGGCATGTCCGTGTACATTAGAGGCCAATAATATCGATTAAAGAAAGAAAGATTTAGGCACGAAATAAAATAGATTGTTTCACTGCTTTCTCCTTTTATTAACTAAGAATATCTTTTTCAGAAATAATACCAAAACATGTCAGGGTTTCCTAAAGGTTTTCTTAATTTTAATATTCTAGTAGTCGGAAGTTTTAAAGTATTTGCCGATTAACGTCGTGGGTTAGTGCGTTGACTTTTAGCCGAAGAGTAGCAGGATCGAACCGCTTGTTAGTCGGTTGTGTTCTTAGGCAAGGCACTTTACGGACATTGCCTGAATCCAGTGGAATGATGGGTTCTACCGAATTCAATCATACACAACACAGGTGTAATATATATCTATGATAACCCAACGGTGGGCGCGAGGAGTTTTTACGACTGCCCGTGTGTTAAACACCCATTGCGTCTTTTCATTCAATATAAAACCGAATTATAATCTAAGGAACTCAAAACCTAACGAATAAGTTTTTAATCGGAATAAGTTTCCGACCAATTATAAGCTCTTAATTAAGACCGTTTTTATATAGAAATCGGTACGTCAATCGATCTGGTAAAATATTCTTTAGCAATACTCAGTGGTGCCACCTTGCGTCAATCAAGTTGAAAGTTCCGACGTTCACTATACTATTTTTTTCAGTTCATCCATTGCGAAATATCGTGTGTTTCTATCTTAAACAAAGGTTGAACTCATTTAGCCCAAAAGATTCAATGGTAACAAATCAAGTCCGATGGGTTAGTATGGTGGTTTATTGCGTCGCCTTTCAGTCGAAGGGTTGCAGGTGCTCAACTGGTCGCTAGCTAGTCGGTTGTGTCCTTGGGCAAGGCACTTAACGGACATTGTCAGCTAATCAATGGGTTCTACCAAATTGAAGGTGTAAATCATACACAACACACTACAATAGCTCCTGTAACCCGACAGTGGGCGCGAGGTGATTTGACGATTGGTTTGCAACCTGGGACTTCCCCTCGGCCGGACTGTTTTCTTGACTGAGTCGCTACGGTTACACCGGATTGGTATAGGCAGATGTGGAATCTTCAGTTACAGTGGGCGCGAGGTGATCTGACGATTGGTTTGCAACCTGGGACTTCCCCCTCGGCCGGACTGTTTTCCGGTCGGACTGTTTTGTCTAACAACTGACAAAGATTTATTGCGATTCCATTATTCCATCGTAGATGTCGGGCGACATGCCATGCCTATCAAGCGTTTAACGAAAAAAACGGACAAAAACAATATGTGTCCCGTTTTTCAAGTTGGACCCATAATTAACATCGTGAGGCATGCCCGTGTACATTACAGGCCAATAATATCGATTAAAGAAAGAAAGATTTAGGCACGAAACAAAATAGATTGTCTTCACTGCTTTCTCCTTTCATTAACCAAGAATATCTTTTTCAGAAATAATACCAAAAAATGTCAAGGTTTCCTAAAGGTTTTCTTAATTTTAATATTCTATTAGTCGGAAGTTTTAAAGTATTTGCCGATTAACGTCGTGGGTTAGTGCATTGACTTTTAGCCGAAGAGTAGCAGGTTCGAACCGCTTGTTAGTCGGTTGTGTTCTTAGGCAAGGCACTTTACGGACATTGTCTGAATCCAGTGGAATGATGGGTTCTACCGAATTAATCATACACAACACAGTGTAATATATATCTATGATAACCCGACGGTGGGCGCGAGGAGTTTTTACGACTGCCCGTGTGTTAAACACCCATTGCGTCTTTTCATTCAATATAAAACCGAATTTTAATCTAACGAATTCAAAACCTAACGAATAAGTTTTTAATCGGAATAAGTTTCAGACCAATTATGAGCTTTTAATTAAGACCGTTTTTATAAAGAAATCGGTACGTCAATCGATCTGGTAAAATATTCTTTAGCAATACTCAGTGGTGCCACCTTGCGTCAATCAAGTTGAAAGTTCCGACGTTCACTATACTATTTTTTTCAGTTCATCCGTTGCGAAATATCGTGTGTTTCTATCTTTAACAAAGGTTGAACTCATTTCGCCCAAAAGATTCAATGGTAACAAATCAAGTCCGACGGGTTAGTATGGTGGTTTATTGCGTCGCCTTTCAGTGGAAGGGTTGCAGGTGCTCACCTGGTCGCTAGCTAGTCAATTGTGTCCTTGGGCAAGGCACTTAACGGACATTACCTGAAACCAGCTAAATTAATGGGTTCCACCAAATTGGTGTAAATCATACACAACACAACACGATACAATAGCTCCTGTAACCCGACAGTGGGCGCGAGGTGATCTGACGGTTGGTTTGCAACCTGGGACTTCCCCCTCGGCCGGACTGTTTTCTTGACTGAGTCGCTACGGTTACGTAGGGTTGGTATAAGCAGTTGTACAATCTTTATTTAAAAAGTTCTCTACCGTTAGCATAACCAAGTAAATTGTGTCAGTATAAATTAGCCGATGCTTTTAGGTTTCAAGAGAAAAGAGAAGCGCATTATTTAACATAGTGCTAGAAACAAGTGCATAAAATGGGAATTATAGGCTTTGAAAACTTTTACTCTCGAAATGCGGAGAAGTGTTTCACAGATGTATCAGTCCGAAATGAGATCCTGGTCATAGACGGAAGTGAAATCATCTATGAGATTTACGACATCTGTTCCGACAGGTAAAAAATGTACATAAATCTACTTTCTTTTTCACTTCACCCTTGCTGTTATGTTGTTTCCAATAATCGTTATTTTATATAATTTTCTATAGTTATATAACGAAGTAGACATAGCAATGATATTATAGCTGCATTGCTTATTTGCGATAAGGCTATGTTAGTGTACAAAATTGTTAATATATATACTGTAATGGTAAGCAACAAAGGAAAATGTCCTATAGGTTTAGGGTATTCTCTTTTATACCTTTAACACTTGAAGTCGTCACGCAAAGTTTTCACAGAGCATGTAACGATGAGTTCTACGATAAGATGATTAAGTTTTTCGCTATTCTTGCGTCATGTGGAATCAAACCCATTGTGGTTATGGACGGGTAAGTGCAGCGTGTGAGTTATGCAGTTCGAGATGTAACAAAAAGGAGCAACGCTAAAGGGAGGGAAAGCAGGAAGGAGGGAAACTACTTACCACAACTAGGGAAACTCATTAAACTCTTCTATAAACACTAATTTTAACACCAGAACTAAGCCTAACTTTAATCTCATGTATAAAACTAAGTCTTATGGCCTAATATTATTTTAGTGTGCGGTTTCCCTCCTTCCCGTCTTCCTGCTTTTCCTCCTTTCAGTTTTCCCCAACAAAAATTATACTTCCTTTAAACAGTAGCTGCCGCAACCGTGTGTTGACTGTTGCAAGTGACAATTACCCTTTAACAGATGACTATCAATTTAACTACACAGTGTAAATTAAGAACATTGTACACAGCATAACAATATACTCAGTCAGTGACAACCGATATCTTTAGTTTCCATTTCGTATTTTAAAAGACTTATTTAAGGTGAAACGTGCTTAGCGATCTTGAAAAGAACAAGCACCTGACAGGAACGTTAGGGCTGACTTACTAAGTTACTTAGACAGGTACATATAATTATATGACTTCATATTACAGACATGGTGGAAAATATAAGGAAAGCGGGACCAAGTATAAAGAAAAAAGACAAGAAAAAATTCGTTCTCTGAAAAGAAACGGAAATATCAAATCCGCAGTAGAACCACCTGCTTTGAGTGGGCAAATTATTTCCGGATTATTTTAAAAATTTATATAGTCTATGCTATATGTTAGTGTCGTCTATTCTAATTGCCACATTTGCTTTGAAATCCATACGGATTATTGCAATATTTGCAGAAACCCAACGAATTTGACTATACACGATGTAGCAATAACAACAAAAAAATCCTAGAAAATGTCGTATAGTATCTGAGACACAATCTGCTTATCTAATCATTAATGTGGCAAGCTATTTGAACCTAGATATAAGAATGATCATACATAGATTGACTACATTTCGTTCACGTTGATATCGATTAATAGCATGGAACCAACCATTCTAACTTACTTATTTTCCGTTTAGCTCAAGTGTTTCATGAGGCTGCGGAAGCAAGTGGGGTAACAGTGGTGTATTCTATAAAACCTGATGCTGACACTAGCACAGCGGCGCTGGCAAATCTATTGAATGCTAAAGTTTTAGCAAGCGATACCATTTATGCTGTTCTAAATCTAAGAGCTGGTTTTCTTCCTCTGAAATGTTTCCCGTGGAAAACAGCTCGGGTGATTATTACTACAGAATACAATTTTATTATGGGCGTGAATATAAGCTAAATAGAGATATTGCTTCTGCCAAATGCATTGTCCAATGACGCAACCGATTATAGCTAGCGACCTACTACGATATCGCCACCTTTATGAGATACCGGCCTCAGAGGCTTGCTGGAAACTCAATATTCAACACAATATTATAACTCTAGAAACCAAACGGGGTATGCGAGGTAACCTGACGATATTCCATGTCATGTTTCAGCATACGAAAAGTACACACATGATACAATGTATTTTGCAGGATGATACTGCAAGTGGTATTGAAGCTAAGCTCTATACGATTGACGATTTTTCTCGTTCGTACGACATAAACAACAATGCAATACAATATCTAAACATTTTCTTCGGGCGAAATTCACCTTTTCCAGAAAACTTCTTTGAGGTTTTTGTGGGGAAAGAATTCTGGGTGCGGACAGTGGTAATAATTCCGCCCTATTAACTATTTGATTATGTTTTGTTTACAGGGTAAGGGGCAATATCCAAACTTCATACCTAACTTTTTGATTTGGATGTGTAAAATATACAAAACAGACGATGAGTTAATCGAAAGGGTGCTGCTTACGTTAACGGATCAAAGCAACGTAACAGCTGTGCGAAACGACATTACGCTTGCCATCGACGAATACCGTTATCCAAGAATGTTTAAAGCATTTCGTCTCCGAGTGTTAGATCAAATAAAGGATGAAGAGTTGAAGACACTTCTGCAAAGTACAGAATATGATAGAGCAGACGATCCAGATGACCACGATTCGGCCCAGTACGACATTCCGAATAGTTTTTACCAAGTTTTAAACCAAATACTTCGGGACATTGATCCGGTGCTTCGTAATCTTACTTTAATACACAGCAGTCCTGACAAACCCTCGCCTAACGACGTTTCAAAAGACATACGCCCACAGCAATATCAGCTGATGGTGGTTAAAGAAAAAACGACGGTGATGGAGTTTGATAGAGTTGGCGAAGAGTATAAAAAAGTCGCTGACATCATAGTACGACGACCAAATGACGTACATCCTGCTTTGCAAGACGTCTACACGCAATCGGTTGAGAACAAAGATTTCACTGAATACAGAAAGAACCACATACTTTCAATTCTAGTTGGCAACAATTCTGTCAAACGCTTTGAAGAAAACTGTATGGGCATCAACGCAGAGTTACAGCTTCTACTTGCTGCTAGCATCTTTTGGATTAAAAAAGCATCACCCGGTGAAAATGCAATCTCAGCTCTTGCATTCACCGTTTGTTCAAAATACTTGGATCGGGAAAATCCGGAGAAAACAGGAATTAAAGCTATCATCAGTGAACTAAAAGCATCGTAAGTTTAATATTTTTTTAAGTTCTATACATTATGTATATAAGTACATATCTCGTGCATATAATAATTTAATTAACAAGTGCTTAATAAGTATTTAAATTTTTAGATACACAGAGATAAACGTAGACTACTTGCAACTATCTGGTCAATGGCAGGCTTGCTTGGTAGAAGCCAGTAGGCTGAACCATCTTCTGCGCTTTCCTTTATTGAAACCAGTGTGGAGCAAATTGTTCAATGGAACTCTTTTCGAGGCAAGTATGGCAGCAGTCGAAAACGGTACTTCAATTGAGGAAATCATGGCAGAAATAAGTGGCGGTCAACTTTATGACAATCTGATGAGGGTACTTACAGAGAAATATTAACAATAGTGAAACTCTCATACGCGTCAATTCCAAAACCATTTTGAATTTTTGGTTGGTAAAACAATGCTTTTTCGATGTTTTCGCGCTCTTTTGTTTGTTGTGTCGGTCAAATTTAAAACCTGTAAATGGACCGTCACTTAGACTACTGTATATATGTGGACTGGCGTAGAAAAATAGTTATAGCTCTGTATTTAGCGTAATTATCGAGAAGCCGTCGAAGTGCTCGCTCAACCCATCCCAATAAATCGTCTGATGCAGCGAAATTCGTCTCTGGATAGATTGAAAGTGGCCATGGCCTTCTGCGGTATAAAAGTTTCCAACTTCTAAAGGACACTTTTGCAAATGGACAACTAACTGTCAAGGAGTTAGAAGCAGCGAATTATGTGCAACGTCAAGCTTTTGCACCAATCGTCGATATTCTAAACTATGGAGAGAAGAACGGCACCGAAAAGTACGATGAAAAATGAATAAATTTGCGTACGCAAAGTGCATGGATAAACTAAACCCGCAGTTAGTGGACTGAATACTAAGAGTTGGCGACCGTGGGACAAAGCGACCGATTGCCAAATTGTACTTGATTTGCAGGGCAATCGACGGTTAAGAAGTCGCAAGAAGCAGCATAATTTGTGCGCCGCCGCCATTATTCGAGTTGCAGTCGTCGATTACTGCAACTATACCGCGATGAAATTTTCCTTCTATGTAACTTTTTGACTCACTGCTAACGCACTAACCGGCCGGATGATTGTTTTAACGTATAATATTAGTCATAATATATAAAGTAGCATACGGAGGTTATATATATTAGACCCAGCCTTTCGTTACACTGATTGAAACAATATACTATAATATAAATTGCACTTACCTTTGATAAAGGATTATTCAGAACTACTATTTTCGAACATTTATACTGTAAATCCTAACAAATCATCGGTCCCTAGCATTTTTTTAAATGACTAACGGTCCCCTAAAAAATAGGGAAGTAAAACGAAAAATATAGCAACGTTAAAATTCTAAAACAAAACATATTAACCCGGATGCACGGCTTAAGGAAAAACGAGACGCCTCTGACTTTGGCATTATTTTAAATGTTTACTCCTACTATAATAGGAGTTGTACTATTTTCTACTATAGTAGGAGTTCTGTACTTTTGAATTGCACTAATGTGACATCAAATAGCTTCTTGTGATGTCATAAATGCCCGTGTAGCCTGTAAGCTTTCATGACAAAGTGTGTTTGTTAAGTTGATTGGAAGAAAAGTTGCGTAAAAACTTAATTTTACACATTTTTTTTTCTTCAGAAGCGTCGTTAAAATTTTTTGAAAGGTGCTTTGCTGTCCTCAAAAGACCGCGGACCCCAGTTTGAGAACCGCTGTTTTACAGTAATGACTTTTAATTTTTATCTTTACTGCAAAATAAGCAAGCGCTGTACTATTACTGATAGAGAAAACCTTAGGAAGGTGAAAAAGTGTGTTCAACGATAAATTTTTACTTTCATTACCGCAATTTGATAAACGTAACGATGAGCTTATGTGAAATAAGTTTACCGGTCTTTTTTACTTGCCGAAATATGCATTTATGACCTTTACCGATACCGAATGACCTTACCGGTACACGGTACATCATGTTTAGCCTTATAACATTTTGTATCTCAAATTGCTAACAAAAGTAAATTAGGATGCTAAGGGTAACTGATATTAACTACATCTGGTTGTCTGCACAAACGTACAAATTTCTCTCACGTCCGATTCGTCTGTGGCAGCAGGTTGCGAAATTTGCAAGCGGATTGTTGTATTCTATGGTGTTTGTTGAGTAACAATAACACGGTAATAAATAATCAAATCTTAGCAACTTAAGGTAATAAACATTTTATGCACGTGACCAAAGCTCAAATAATACAACAACTTTTAAGTTATCATTAAGAGAAAGGAATCTAATTTCCTTGAACTAGCGTGCCAGAAACACGAGCTCGCGTGCCAAGTTGGGCACGCGTGCCAGGGGTTGCCCATGCCTGCACTAGCAGATGTAGCTTACACGTGTACAGTTTGAGTGATTTAACAGCTCCCTTTATGACGTAGACACAACTGCTGAGTTTCAATTACATGCCTGGGTGATTTGAAAAATCACTTTTAATCAGGGTTGCCATTTGGCCTTTTTCACGGCCAAATATCAGAAATTTGGCCTTACCAAAATCGTCCTGGACGCAAAAAAATAGTTTGGCCGTGCGGAAAAATCTGGCCGAATTTGGCCGTATAAGCATATTGTCAACTTTTTGGCCGAAGCGTCATATTATTTTTACGCTTGCTTGGTAGAAGCCAGTAGGCTGAACCATCTTCTGCGCTTTCCTTTATTGAAACCAGTGTGGAGCAAATTGTTTAATGGAACTCTTTTCGAGGCAAGTATAGCAGCAGTCGAAAGTGGTACTTCAATTATGGAAATCATGGAAGAAATAAGTGGCGGTCAACTTTATGACAATCTGATGAGGGTACTTACAGAGAAATATTAACAGTAGTAAAACTCTCATACCCGTTAATTTCAAAACCATTTCGAATTTTTGGTTGGTTGAACAATGCTTTTTTGATGTTTTCGCGCTCTTTTGTTTGTTGTGTCGGTCAAATTTAAAACCTGTAAATGGACCGTCACTTAGACTACTGTATATATGTGGACTGGCGTAGAAAAATAGTTATATCTCTGTATTTAGCTTAATTATCGAGAAGCTGTCAAAGTGCTCGCTCAACCCAACCCAATAAATCGTCTGATGCAGCGAGATTCCTCTCTGGATAGATTGAAAGTGGCCATGGCCTGCTGCGGTATAAAAGCTTCCTGCTTTTAAAGTAAACTTCTGCAAATAAACAACAAACCGTCAAAGAATCCAAGTTTTTGCACCATTCGTCGATATTTTAAAGTTGAACGATGGGAAGAAGAGAAGAGAACACGAAGTACCATTCAAAATGAAGAAAAGTGCTTATGCAAAATGCACGAATAAACTAAACTCGCAGTTAGTTGACAGAATACTAAGAGTTGGCGACCGTGGGACAAAGCGACCGATTGCAAAATTGTACTTGATTTGCAAGGCAATCGACGGTTAAGAAGTCGTGCGATTAACCCACATGAACACATTTATTTACGTCCTGTGAAGACGATGATTGACACTTTAAAGAGTTCGCGCTAGAAGCAGCATAATTAGTGCGTCGCCGCCATTATTCAAGTTGCAGTCGTCGATTACTGCAACTATACCGCGATGAAATTTCCTTCTATGTAATAACTTTTTGACTCACTGCTAACGCACTAACCGGCCGGATGTTTGTTTTAACGCATAATATTAGTTATAATATATAAAGTAACACGAAAGTTTTATGTCTTAGATCCAGCCTTTCGTTACACTTATCGAAACAATGAGCTATAATCGAAATTGCACTTACCTTCGATAAAGGATTATTCAGAACTACTATTTTCAAACATTTATACTGAAATTCCTAACAAATTATGATTCAATTGGTACACTTGTAGATGTAGCTTACACGTGTACAGTTTGAGTGATTTAACAGCTCCCTTTATGACGTACACACAACTGCTTAGTTTCAATTACATGCCTGGGTGAGTTGAAAAATCACTTTTAATTAGAATTTTAAGAATAGGTAAGAACATCATTAAACAATTAGAATAAATCAGACAACAGTGTCAAATGTATGTAAAAGAACCAGGCACTCCTGCAGTATTGCAATTTGTGATATGGGTGATTTAGAAAATCACTTTTAATTTAAGGCTTAAGGCAGGTTAACTATAACTTATTGTAGCCAGTGAGTCAAACTTGGTGTTATAATGGTTTAGTGCCGGTTCAAGGGGGAAAACGCCTGGACCGGTTCACGGGCAAAGTTCAGTTTCGCTTTGGCTCTCTGGTCACAACTGCGTATTGCCTACCTTTGAAGCGGCAATCTAAGTATATATAAGATGTTAGGTTGGGAACCACTGTTTTAGTTGTTCAATCAGTGGCTAATGCACTTACATTCCACCAAATTTGATTTAAATTGAAGCAGCGCTATGCCCAAAAATACTAATTTTTAGAAAAAAAAGTACCATTTTGGTTTTTAACGTCCCAGGGGAATTGCCCTGGATTTATCACCCAACATTTTGGTTTCTGCCTATCTAGACTATGTTGTCTAACAACTGACAAAGTTTTATTGCGATTCCATTATTCCATCGTAGATGTCGGGCGACATGCCATGCCTATCAAACGTTTAACGAAAAAAAACGGACAAAAACAATATGTGTCCCGTTTTTTTACAGTGGGCGCGAGGTGATCTGACGATTGGTTTGCAACCTGGGACTTCCCCCTCGGCCGGACTGTTTTGTCTAACAACTGACAAAGTTTTATTGCGATTCCATTATTGCATCGTAGATGTCGGGCGACATGCCATGCCTATCAAGCGTTTAACGAAAAAAAAACGGACAAAAACAATATGTGTCCCGTTTTTTCAAATGGACCCATAATTAACATCGTGAGGCATGCCCGTGTACATTAGAGGCCAATAATATCGATTAAAGAAAGAAAGATTTAGGCACGAAACAAAATAGATTGTTTAACTGCTTTCTCCTATCATTAACCAAGAATATCTTTTTCAGAAATAATACCAAAAAATGTCAAGGTTTCCTAAAGGTTTTCTTAATTTTAATATTCTAGTAGTCGGAAGTATTAAAGTATTTGCCGATTAACGTCGTGGGTTAGCGCATTGACTTTTAGCCGAAGAGTAGCAGGTTCGAACCGCTTGTTAGTCGGTTGTGTTCTTAGGCAAGGCACTTTACGGACATTGCCTGAATCCAGTGGAATGATGGGTTCTACCGAATTAATCATACACAACACAGTGTAATATATATCTATGATAACCCGACGGTGGGCGCGAGGAGTTTTTACGACTGCCCGTGTGTTAAACACCCATTGCGTCTTTTCATTCAATATAAAACCGAATTATAATCTAAGAAACTCAAAACCTAACGAATAAGTTTTTAATCGGAATAAGTTTCCGACCAATTATGAGCTCTTGATTAAGACCGTTTTTATATAGAAATCGGTACGTCAATCGATCTGGTAAAATATTCTTTAGCAATACTCAGTGGTGCCACCTTGCGTCAATCAAGTTGAAAGTTCTGACGTTCACTATACTATTTTTCAGTTCATCCGTTGCGAAATATCGTGTGTTTCTATCTTTAACAAAGGTTGAACTCATTTCGCCCAAAAGATTCAATGGTAACAAATCAAGTCCGACGGGTTAGTATGGTGGTGTATTGCGTCGCCTTTCAGTCGAAGGGTTGCAGGTTTGAAACTGGTCGCTAGCTAGTCGGTTGTGTCCTTGGGCAAGGCACTTAACGGACATTGTCAGCTAAACAATGGGTTCTACCAAATTGAAGGTGTAAATCATACACAACACACTACAATAGCTCCTGTAACCCGACAGTGGGCGCGAGGTGATTTGACGATTGGTTTGCAACCTGGGACTTTCCCCTCGGCCGGACTGTTTTCTTGACTGAGTCGCTACGGTTACGTAGGGTTGGTATAGGCAGTTGTACAATCTTTATTTAAAAAGTTCTCTACCGTTAGCATAACCAAGTAAATTGTGTCAGTATAAATTAGCCGATGCTTTTAGGTTTCAAGAGAAAAGAGAAGCGCATTATTTAACATAGTACTAGAAACAAGTGCATAAAATGGGAATTATAGGCTTTGAAAAGTTTTACTCTCGAAATGCGGAGAAGTGTTTCACAGATGTATCAGTCCGGAATGAGATCCTGGTCATAGACGGAAGTGAAATCATCTATGAGATTTACGACATCTGTTCCGACAGGTAAAAAATGTTCATAAATCTACTTTCTTTTTCACTGCACCCTTGCTGTTATGTTGTTTCTAATAATCGTTATTTTGGATATTTTCCTATAGTTGTATAACGAAGTAGACATACCAATAATATTATAGCTGCATTGCTTATTTGCGATAAGGCTATGTTAGTGTACAAAATTGTTAATATATATATACTGTAATGGTAAGCAACAAAGGAAAATGTCCTATAGGTTTAGGCTATTCTCTTTTATACCTTTAACACTTGAAGTCGTCACGCAAAGTTTTCACAGAGCCTGTTACGATGAGTTCTACGATCAGATGATTCAGTTTTTCGCTATTCTTGCTTCATGTGGAATCAAACCCATTGTGGTTATGGACGGGTAAGTGCAGCGTGTGAGTTATGCAGTTCGAGATGTAACAAAAAGGGGCAACGCTAAAGGGAGGGAAACTGCTTACCACAACTAGGGAAACTTATTTAACCTTCGTATAAAGTTTATAAACACTAATTTTAACCCCAGAACTAAGCCTAACTTTAATCTCATGTATAAAACTAAGTCTTATTGCCTAATATTTATTTTAGTGTGCGGTTTCCCTCATTCCCGTCTTCCTGCTTTTCCTCCTTTCAGTTTTCCCCAACAAAAATTATACTTCCCTATATCAGTAGCTGCCGCAACCGTGGGTTGACTGTTGCAAGTCACAATTACCCTTTAACAGATGACTATCAATTTAACTACACAGTGTAAATTAAGAACATTGTACACAGCATAACAATATATTCAGTCAGTGACAACCGATATCTTTAGTTTCCATTTCGTATTTTAAAAGACTTATTTAAGGTGAAACGTGCTTAGCGATCTTGAAAAGAACAAGGACCTGACAGGAACGTTAGGGCTGACTTACTAAGTTACTTAGACAGGTACATATAATTATATGACTTTATATTACAGACACGGTGGAAAATATAAGGAAAGCGGGACCAAGTATAAAGAAAAAAGACAAGAAAAAATTCGTTCTCTGAAAAGAAACGGAAATATCAAATCCGCAGTAGAACCACCTGCTTTGAGTGGGCAAATTATTTCCGGATTATTTTAAAAATTTATATAGTCCATGCTATATGTAGTGTCGTCTATTCTAATTGCAACATTTGCTTTGAAATTCATACGGATTATTGCAATATTTGCAGAAACCCAACGGATTTGACTATACACGATGTAGCAATAACAACAAAAAAATCCTAGAAAATGTCGTATAGTATCTGAGACACAATCTGCTTATCTAATCATTAATGTGGCAAGCTATTTGAACCTAGATATAAGAATGATCATACACAGATTGACTACATTTTGCTCATGTTTATATCGATTAATAGCATGGAACCAACCATTCTAACTTATTTATTTTCCGTTTAGCTCAAGTGTTTCATAAGGCTGCGGAGGCAAGTGGGGTTACAGTGGTGTATTCTATTAAACCTGATGCTGACACTAGCACAGCAGCGCTGGCAAATCTATTGAATGCTAAAGTTTTAGCAAGCGATACCATTTATGCTGTTCTAAATCTAAGAGCTGGTTTTCTTCCTCTGAAATGTTTCCCGTGGGAAACAGCTCGGGTGATTATTACTACAGCATACAATTTTATTATGGGCGTGAATATAAGCTAAATAGAGATGTTGCTTCTGCCGAATGCCTTGTCCAATGACGCAACCTATTGTAGCTAGGGACCTACTTCGATATCGCCACCTTTATGAGATACCGGCCTCAGAGGCTTGCTGGAAACTCAATATTCAACACAATATTATAACTCTAGAAACCAGGCGGGGTATGCGAGGTAACCTGACAATATCCCATGCCTTGTTTCAGCATACGAAAAGTACACACATGATACAATGTATTTTGCAGGATGATACTGCAAGTGGTATTGAAGCTAAGCTCTATACGATTGACGATTTTTCTCGTTCGTACGGCATAAACAACAATGCAGTACAATACCTAAACATTTTCTTCGGGCGAAATTCACCTTTTCCAGAAAACTTTTTTGAGGTTTTTGTGGGGAAAGAATTCTGGGTGCGGACAGTGGTAATAATTCCGCCCTATTAACTATTTGATTATGTTTTGTTTACAGGGTAAGGGGCAATATCCAAACTTCATACCTAACTTTTTGATTTGGATGTGTAAAATATACAAAACAGACGATGAGTTAATCGAAAGGGTGCTGCTTACGTTAACGGATCAAAGCAACGTAACAGCTGTGCGAAACGACATTACGCTTGCCATCGACGAATACCGTTATCCAAGAATGTTTAAAGCATTTCGTCTCCGAGTGTTAGATCAAATAAAGGATGAAGAGTTGAAGACACTTCTGCAAAGTACAGAATATGATAGAGCAGACGATCCAGATGACCTCGATTCGGCCCAGTACGACATTCCGAATAGTTTTTACCAAGTTTTAAAGCAAATACTTCGGGACATTGATCCGGTGCGTCGTAATCTTACTTTAATACTAAGCAGTCCTGACAAACCCTCGCCTAACGACGTTTCAAAAGACATACGCCGACAGCAATATCAGCTGATGGTGGTTAAAGAAGAAACGTCGGTCACGGAGTTTGATAGAGTTGGTAAAGAGTATAAAAAAGTCGCTGACATCATAGTACGACAACCAAATGACGTACATCCAGCTTTGCAAGACGTCTACATGCAATCGGTTGAGAACAACGATTTCACTGAATACAGAAAGAACCACATACTTTCAATTCTAGTTGGCGACAATTCTGTCAAACGCTTTGAAGAAAACTGTATGGGCATCAACGCAGAGTTACAGCTTCTACTTGCTGCTAGCATCTTTTGGATTCAAAAAGCATCACCCGATGAAAATGCAATCTCAGCTCTTGCGTTCACCGTTTGTTCAAAATACTTGGATCGGGAAAATCCGGAGAAAACAGGAATTAAATCTATCATCTGTAAACTAAAAGCATCGTAAGTTTAATATTTTTTTAAGTTCTATACATTATGTATATAAGTACATATCTCGTGCATATAATAATTTAATTAACAAGTGCTTAATAAAAATTTAAATTTTTAGATACACAGAGATAAACGTGGACTACTTGCAACTATCTGGTCAATGGCAGGCTTGCTTGGTAGAAGCCAGTAGGCTGAACCATCTTCTGCGCTTTCCTTTATTGAAACCAGTGTGGAGCAAATTGTTCAATGGAACTCTTTTCGAGGCAAGTATGGCAGCAGTCGAAAGAGGTACTTCAATTGAGGAAATCATGGCAGAAATAAGTGGCGGTCAACTTTATGACAATCTGATGAGGGTACTTACAGAGAAATATTAACAATAGTGAAACTCTCATACGCGTCAATTCCAAAACCATTTCGATTTTTTGGTTGGTTGAACAATGCTTTTTTAATGTTTTCGCGCTCTTTTGTTTGTTGTGTCGGTCAAATTTAGAATCTGTAACTGGACCGTCACTTGGACTCATGTATATATGTGGACTGGCGTAGAAAACTAGTTATATCTCTGTATTTAGCTTAATTATCGAGAAGCTGTCAAAGTGCTCGCTCAACCCAACCCAATAAATCGTCTGATGCAGCGAGATTCCTCTCTGGATAGATTGAAAGTGGCCATGGCCTGCTGCGATATAAAAGCTTCCTGCTTTTAAAGTAAACTTCTGCAAATAAACAACAAACCGTTAAAGAATCCAAGTTTTTGCACCATTCGTCGATATTTTAAATTTAAACGATGGGAAGAAGAGCAGAGAACACGAAGTACTATTCAAAATGAAGAAAAGTGCTTATGCAAAATGCACGAATAAACTAAACCCGCAGTTAGTGGACAGAATACTAAGAGTTGGCGACCGTGGGACAAAGCGACCGATTGCCAAATTGTACTTGATTTGCAAGGCAATCAACGGTTAAGAAGTCGTGCGATTAACCACATGAACACATTTATTTACGTCCTGTGAAGACGATGTTTGACACTTTAAAGAGTTCGCGCAAGAAGCAGCATAATTAGTGCGTCGCCGCCATTATTCAAGTTGCAGTCGTCGATTACTGCAACTATATCGCGATGAAATTTCCTTCTATGTAATAACTATTAGACTCACTGCTAACGCACTAACCGGCCGGATGTTTGTTTTAACGCATAATATTAGTTATAATATATAAAGTAACACGAAAGTTTTATGTCTTAGATCCAGCCTTTCGTTACACTTATCGAAACAAAGAGCTATAATCGAAATTGCACTTACCTTCGATAAAGGATTATTCAGAACTACTATTTTCAAACATTTATACTGTAATTCCTAACAAATCATGATTCAATTAGACTAGCAGATTACACTAGACTAGCAGATGTAGCTTACACTTGCAAAGTTTGAGTGATTTAACAGCTCCCTTTATGACGTAGACACAACTGATGAGTTTCAATTACATGCCTGGGTGAGTTGGAAAATCACTTTTAATTAGAATTTTTAGAATGGGTAAAAACATCATTAAACAGTCATAATGAATCAGACAACAGTGTCAAATGTATGTACAAAAACAAGGCACTCCTGCAGTATTGCAATTTGTGATATGGGTGATTTAGAAAATCACTTTTAATTGAAGGCTTAAGGCAGGTTAAGTATAACTTATTGTAGCCAGTGAGTCAAACTTGGTGTTATAATGATTTAGTGCCGGTTCAGGGGAAAACTCCTGGACCGGTTTACGGGTAAAGTTCAGTTTCTCTCGGGCTCTCTGGTCACAAGTGTATAGCCTACCTTTGAAGCGGCAATCTAAGTATATATAAGGTCTTAGTTTAGTGTAATTATAATCCTGTCGTATTCTGTAGATAAGAAAAAGCTAGCATTGCATTAGATGCATAAACAAGTCTTTCCCTCTAACAGCAACTGAAGACCAGAAAGAGACATTGGCCAGCATATTTTCTCAGTTTTATACGGTATATAATGGGGCTTTTTGGTTTTTCCTTGGATGAAAAGCAAGTCACAGCATCAAACACAAACCTATTGAACCAACTTTGTCCCGACCGGTTAGTCTGACGGTTTATATACACAACATACTGCAATAGATCTGACGATTGTTCATGTGTTAACCTGATAGGTTTTCCCAGATGCATGGGAATAAACATGAATATCCTATCCTTGTCTTAGGGTGTTTTTGATCCGTATAAAGTTGGTTTTTGATTTTAACATGTAGCTGTCCGCCCGGTTGGTCTAGCGGTTAAGTGCGTCGCCTTTCAATCGAAAGGTTGCAGGGTGCGAAACTGGTCGCTATCTAGTCGGTTGTGTCCTTGGGCAAGGCACTTAACGGACATTGCCTGAACCCAGCAGATTAATGGATTCTACTAAATTGAAGGAACGTGTCTATCATATACAACACACTGCAATAGCTCCGGTAACCCGACGATAGGCGCGAGGTGATCTGACGATTGCCCGTGTGTTAACCCCCTTGGTTTACCCATTCACGGGGATAAAGATGAATATCCTATCCTATATAAACAGCATACTGCAATATCACTGGTCACCCGAAGGTGAGCGCGAAGTGATCTGACGATTGTTCATGTGTTAACCTGATTGGTTTTTTAAATCATGGGAATAAACATGAATATCCTATCCTTGTCTTAGAGTGTTTTTGATCCGTATAAAGTTGGTCTGTGATTTTAACATGTAGCTGTTCCAGGCTGTCCAAATGAATTTTAATTTCCAGTTTTGGACTCGGTTGCCTCTAGTCGTGTTTTATTTAAGGAATTTGTTTTGGGTAAGACAGTGAACGGACATTGTCTGAACCTTGTAATATGATAAGGTTCTACCAACGTCTGAATAATATACAACAGAAATAGTTTGAGTAACCCGACGGCGGGCGCGAGTTGATCTGATTATTGCACGTGTGTTAACCTCCTGATTGTTTCATTCACGGGGGGGGGGGGGTAAACCTGAATATCTTATCAATACATATGGGAGCGTATAAAAGAGCTGTATAATAACACAACATCATCACATCTTGCTGACAGAGGTATTGCACTTCGTTGTATATGTGATTAAGTACTATGTTTTAACTAAACCTAATATATATTCCAAGATGGCGACCGGGAAAAAGAAAACAAGTAAGAACATGTAAGAGAAACTCTGCGAATAATTTTGTGATATACTAATGTCCCTTATGTTAGTCCAAATGTAGGATACGGTGCGGCAGTAATGACATCTTTGATTTTATGCGCTGGGTACAACCCGTGTAGACCTGTGCGATGGTTATATCCGCCAGTTAAATAGTTGCGATACAACGCCCAAAAAGCTTGAAGTTTATCTCCAACTTTTAGCTCAAGTTCGCAAGTCCACTTTCTCATATCCGGAATGGGTTTGCGAATTTTCGTATTCCTGCACAGGCGAGAAGGGGGCGGGTTGTGTGCCAAGATGGCAACTTGCGCTTGACCGATTTCTCCCCAATAGTGATAATTATCATCAAGGCTTATAATGTTCAGTGTCGGGTCCCGAGGCAAATTCTGTTGCAATTCGTAGACAAGCCTTCCAATCTGAGAAAAGATTCAATGTGAACTACTATTCCTGGAGTTATCCGGTTAGTCTGGTGTTTAGTGCAAATCCTTTCAACCGAAAGGTTGCAGTACGAAACTGGTCGCTAGCTAGTCGGTTGTGTCCTTGGGCAAGGCACTTAACGAACATTGCCTCAACCCAGTGGATTAATGGGTTCTACCAAATTAAAGGAATGTCTGAACTATACAACAAATTGTAATAGCTCCGTTAACTCGACGATGGGCGCAAGGTAATCTGACGATTGCCGGTGTGTTAACCCTCTCAGTGTCCCCATTTACGAGAATAAACATAACTATCCTATCCCATTTTACAAGATTAATGTTTAATGTCTACTACTGTTTATAAAGTTATTTAACATAGATTAAGATACATATATCTCAAAGTATACCGAAACAGTCGGGCGTTATTACACCTTCAATCTACAAATCATCTTCCATTGCTGTTTGTTAAACACGATGAAGAGATTTTAGCATTTTTTGTTCAAACCATTAAACCACCGGGTTTAGGCAATGTCTTCAAACCGTTACCAAAACCGTTTCGAATCCAATTGATTTGATTCAGTCAACCTTCGCTTGACGATAGAACGTTTTACGAATAAGCCCAACACTTCAATACTCTTCTTACGTTGGAGGAAAATGTAACGACGACAAAGTCGCATTCTTTTAACAAAAGTACGTCGAACAATACGCATTTCAGTGCGGTGTTGCTGTGTCTGTCTTGCGAATTGCTGGAGAGTTTCCGGGGCTGCGTTATGAAGGTGTATTCTGGGTATCTGTGGAATGCAACATCATAGGGCATGGTGACAATAACCCAAGATTGTAAGATAATTGTTCTGAAGAAAATGAAATGGTGTAGGATTAAAAATCAGGCACAGACTATAGACAGTTGTTTTCCGCACAAAGCACTTAACCCAGTAATGAGATTCGAAATTTAAGAACAGGTCTTTTGTATCGTACTTACTAACAACAGGTTCCCTAAAAGGTCTAATGTCTGTAAAAAAACAAGAATCGGATCGGTGATTATCCCGACGTTTCAAGACAATGTTCGACCGAAACCATGCAAACCTTTTGAATACCATCACTGACTTAACCTAAATAACCTGCACCGAATAAATTAATAGAATATATATAAGTGTAGTTACACCCCTTGCGCTTTTGCATTACCACGGATAGAAGCTCAATATAAATATCCTATTCTACAAAACATTATGACTTACTTTTGTTTAGCTTCTTTAATAATATCTTTGGCGTCCGTGGCTAGATATACTCGTCTGATTACTTTGTCGTTTGGATGCTTCAAAGAGTAACGGTCGTACCAACTTTCAATATGTTCCATGTACCTCTCCAAAGGAAAGTAATCAGCTTCCGAAATCTTATCAGTTCGTCTCACATGAACACTGTAAAAAAACATTTCCAAAATTATTTGAAAAAAAAACAGTTCTAAAATTATTTAAAAAAACCTTTTTAAAATTATTTGAAAAAAATGTCTACAATTATTTGAAAAAAAATCATTCAAAATTATTTGAATAAAAACATTTCCAAATTTATTTGAAAAAAAATACATTTAAAAAAAATTTAAAAAACACTTTAAGGATTATTTGAAAAAAAAACAGAAAATCTTTACCCAGCTATAGGATGAAGAAATTTGATTTCAAGTTTAACTGCCTCGAGCTCGTCAAGAATACGCTGTTGAGGACGAAGAAAGTAACTAATAATGTGGCCGGTCCACCAGGCGCTTGGATTAGAATGAACACGTTCTATTCTTGGAATTAGGTGTTCAGGAACTGTACCAGGACTGAAGAGTGAATGACTGGTGTAAGGTCCAGTGATACTTATACTGACCACTTCATCTTTCGAAGACGTAGCTTTGTGGAATTTAGCTGCAACACGAATGATTAACCCGATCAAACATACATCAGTTTCTATATAAAAAGTCAGCCTAATGGGATAGAAATTTGCAAAAATAATAGCCCATTAAAACAACTTCTTTTTTTATAGACATTACTATTTTGTGAAAATTAGCTGCAACACAACTACGAGTTACCGGAGCTATTGCAGTATGTTGTACATAATACACACGTTCCTTCAATTTAGTAAAACCCATTAATCCGCTGTGTTCAGTGCCTTGCAAAAGAACATAACCGACTAGCTAGCGACCAGTTTCGAACATGCAACCTTTCGATTGAAAAGCGTCGCGGTAAACCACCAGACTAACCGGTCGGACATTTCCGTATTCTGTTGATAGTTAACTTACGCTGCCAATGGACCGACGTTCCAAAGTCAGTCGTGTTTATGCAAGTTTCACTCGGGTGCTTGAAAGTAGAATTAAAACCAGGATAAAACACCAACTGGTTTAAATCGTATTGCATCGCCCTGGTTTCACCAACGGCGACGAACAAACATAACCCATAGTCGTGCGCCAAACAACCAAACCCACACTTGTGGTCGACCGAGCAGTGTAGCTTGTTTGCTTTCGAGCAATCCTTCGGATTCTGGAACCAGATTTAAAATATCACTCCAACTTTCGTAGTGTAGTGAAATACATGATTTTTAGGTTTAATATTCGGCTGTATGTTAACTACATAAGAAACAGGATGTTTCAATTACTGTACTGACTTTTGCAAGTTTTACTTTACCACTAAAGAAGAAAATTGTATATACATTTGATAAGTAGCCTATACAATATTTATATATGAGGATATTCATGTATATCCCTGTGAATGTGAAAACCAATTGGGTTAATATACGGGCAATCGTCAGATCACCTTGCGCCCATCGTCGGGTTATCGGAGCTATTGCAATGTGTTGTATATAATAGACTCGTTCCTTCAATTTGGTACGTAGAACGCATTAATCCGCTGGGTCCAGGCAATGTCAGTTAAGTGCCTTACTCAAGGACACAAAAAAATAACCAGCGAACCGTTTCAAACATGCAACCTTTCGGTTGAAAGGCGTCGCTCTAAACCACCAGACTTACCATGTACCTACATTGTTAGCATTGAACCGATAAGTGTATTTAATCAGAGTAAGTCTCGGGTAATAGCAAAGGGACTCTAACCTGGGATTTGTAGATCATAGTTTGGGCAATATCGTTCAACTCTTGTATCTCCTTGCCATCTTTCGCAGCTGACACGTTATGCAGAATTTCCAAGTCGTTGAGAATGGAACTGGAAAAAATAATTTAAATGGGGAGAAAACAGTTTAGACTTTTCAATCACGTGTTAACCACTCCTAATTATAAAACCTATGTTAAATCGACCACGATATATTAATGGATCGTCGGTTTTTTTGGTATTCTGCTAAACCGAAATTCTGTTAGAGGTGAAACAGGGCATAATCGTCAGATTTCCTCGCGCCCACCGTCGGGTTACCGTAGAACATATATTGTATTGTGTGTGATTCGGACGTTTCTTTAATGTAGTAGAACTCATCATCCCACTGGGTTAAGGCAATGTTTGTTAACTGCATTGCATACGGAAACAGCCGACTAGCTAGCTACCAGTTTCAATTCTGAAACCCTTTGGCTGAAAGGCGACGCACTATTTTCACCAGGGGTTACTGTCGAAGTTAAAATCACGAATAAACTAATATACATGCCCATAATTCTAGATTGAAATGTAACGTATTTCACTTACTTTTCTAAAGACCTTGATAAACGCTTGAAGTGGGCGAGAATAGATTTCGTGTCGTTTGGTTGTTTCATTAATCGTTCCGTTTGGTCTCGATATAATTCTCTTAGTTGAATCGCTTTTTGCAAGGCGTTTCTGATTAAACGTTTATTGTCAATGTCAAAGTTGCAGTGTTCCTTTACTGTACTAGGTTGCTTTGATGTTGTGGCTACTAGTTGGATTTTTCCCGGTGGTTGGGTTGATAATGAGGTAAAATTGGGTTTACTCGGCTTGGCAACCCGTTTCTGCAATAAAGTCCCATCTCTGTATAACTGAAAAATGACTTGACCAGCGTCGTACCTAAAAATGCATAGCTACATCATTTAAATTTAAAAGTATGATGATTAAATACAAAACACGGCCGTTTTTATGCGTATAACCGACCAGTAATGAAAATACGGTAGCTGGCATTTATGGTAAAATGCGCACTGTTAAAAAATAAAGGGGTGTTTTTAAGAACAACGTGAACGACATTAAAATATGCGGGTTTGTTTGTAAAGCACTAAAAAGGACAACTTACACTAGGTACACATGAGTTGGTTGCCTATGACTACGTATCAAGAAACCGAAAACATATTTTATGTAGCCTACTGGCAATTATGTAGGGTATTGTTGTTTTCAAGTCACTTTAACTTATATTAAATTCCGAACATGACATCCACTTAGCCTAAGACAAACCGACACACCACTCAATAGATTAGATTTACTTTACGCACACACACTTCTGATCCAACTTAGAGACAAACCAGGACTGCTTGTGTCTCTGCCTGTGGACCAGTAATTAAAAACAAAATAGTTTGGCCGTCTGGTCTGTAATCCCAAAACCGGACATGGTAATTACAAATCAAAACGATTTGACCTAAACCACTTCTGCATGCTTTGAATAGTGGGTGTTACACCACAGTATGGTATTGCTTTAGTTAGATTTTAAGCTTACTTTTGAACAAATACTACACAGAAAAATTTCAAGCTTACTTTTGATCAATTACTACACACAAAAACGCACTTACCGAATTAGTTTCTGGTCGTACAGAAAGAGCACAAATAGGACTATTCCAACAAGCACTGACAATATACGCATTGCATTTGGCGCCATTAATCTTACGTTTGCTCTCAACGAACTACCAGTAACCTTACTATAAGGGTAAAATAAACTTGTAGATAATTAACGTTTCGTGCACTTACTCGACTGTGAAACCTAAACTTTTTCTAGCGCTCTATTATTGGGAACGGGATCACCCAGGTAAAAAGTATAGTTTTGCATTGCTGGTTTTACAATTAATCGTGCGAGTTTAAAGGCTATATTACAGCAATCAAACCTTAATCACTTTATTCTATCTTTATTATTATATAACCAAAGGTTTAATTCTACCATATGTTCATTTGTACTTTAACAATCCACATAAATTTCTCTATATATACTTATCTTAATGATAAACGACTCGAAAGGTTATCATTCTGGTGGAATCAAAGAGATTGATTTACCCACCACCTTACTCCGACATTTTTAATACTTCAAAATGTTTCACTAGAATCTGTTTGACAGTACTCTGTATATATATTCCAAATACTGCGTATCTTGCTTAATACAAACCATTTAGGCGAGTGAGCACGTAAAATAAGAGGGTGTATCGTATAGCACAACGGATGTTTAATCAAGCGATGAATGCCGCTACAACAATGAATTATAAATAGGATGCAGTCTGCGGTTGTGTGGTAAGTCTGTGAATGGAATAAATTAACAAATAAAGATATCAGATGCAGTATAACACAACGGGTATGCCATGAGATTATTAATAATGCTAAAATATTAAATGAAATGAGATGCGATACACCACCACGAATGTTATGAGAGCGAGGCGATATCTAAGTAATCATCTATTAATTTATGTGACTGATATATCTGTACTAAGAAATGTTCAATACTGTGTATGATTGCAAGATTTAATCAAATCTACTGCTGGTTAATTTTAAACGGTCCAAGTGATTTCCCACCTGTAAATGTAGCGAATGGTATAGTGGCAGTTTTTATTCTCCCTCTCGCATTCAACACGAACTTTTATAGGCTACTGTGCGCCGCAGTGGAAAAAGTTAAATTACCGCTATAGAAATAAAATTAAGACACACCCCCTATTCGAAAATAATGAGAAGTTTAACACACAAAACAGAGTCGAAGACCCGGTTCATCAATAATTCAGACTACATTTCGGCAACTTCGGGTAACCTCTCACCACCAATTGTTGCAAACGCGTAGTCAGCAAGCTTTTCTCCCGGTTGTATCTGTGCTGTGTGCAACAGTAAGTGATCTGGATTTTTGGCAACTCTACACGTGGCCAACTTTTTGCTCCAGTGCCTCACACAGCGAAATGTAGGAATATTGTTGATCCTCGGGCAAGTGGGCCTGCACGAACAGCGCCTTTCCAGAAAGCGAGGCGGCTAACCATCTACCCTTTTCGTTTGCAGACCAACTTATACATTTTACATTGATTGTTTCCCGTTCGCAGCGAATATTTAAGTACACTGACAGATCTCTATCGTCTTAATAAAAACTAAGCATTCAAATATGGTTTGTCACAACCACAACAGGAAGTACTAACCACTGACTACACGATCACATCCTGGTCACACCACCAATGTAGCAAATCGTATAGTGGCAGTTTTTATTCTTCCTCTCGCATTCAACACTAACTTTTATACTGTGCGCCACAGCGGAAAAAGCACCCGCGCGTCATCAAATTAAGGGCAATCAATAATCAAACTCAAATGAATCCGATGAACGTTACACTGAGTTGTATAAAATGTCGGCTCTTAACTAGAAAGTTGGTATACGGGCGTGTGGCCGAATGGTCAACGCGACCTGTATATATATATATATATATATATACCGACGTAACTTTATACAAAAACAGTCCTAGTGACTAAACAACAAAAAAATAGAAGGTTGGTGCATCAAAAGCAGAGGGTAATTAAGTCGGCTGGGTCTTTGTTTTTCTTATTAATTCAGAACACTAATCTACTAGCTAGCAAGACATCACCCCAATGGAAAATGTTTTAGGGCTTCGCACGGCATGTTTCATCACAAAAAGTTATAAACTTACATTTAATCGATTGTGCGGTCACTGAATGCAGTTAATCGACTGTGTCTTCACTTTTGGTTATGTTTATGTATTACTTGTTTATGTCTTAATTTTACTTATTTATTTTATAGGAAATGAAAAACGAATAAACTTTTAATTGATTATAAACCCAATTGTTACCGCATGGCACAAGTTAAGACTTAGCTTTTTATCCCGGATTCTTTGCATTGTGAGATAAAACACCAAAAGACTTATTTCTTAAAATGTTTTTGGGATGTTAATCTTATTCATTTTTTTAATATTGTATATTTTAAAATATAGAATTTTTTGGTTTTAACACCCTTGTATTTGAAGTTTTTAAAATATTTGGTCATCATTGTTTTGTAAACAGGGTAGATTAAAAAATAATCATCCGGGCAAATAAGTTACCCAGTAAGTTACCATTGAATGTTACGTGTTTTGATTAATTTTCAAGTTAATAGAGTATATTTTGGCCAACTTTACCGTTTTAACAGAATTAGCAATTGTATTATATTCACAATGATAGACGACGAAGTTGAAGAAATCCACATTCCCCATATACGTGATGAAGACGACCAAGATGGCGATTCAGATCGCGAGGTATTTGACATCTCTACAACATATACAAAGGATTTTTTGGCAAAAACTCCATAAATGTTCATCTGGATAAGAAAACCGCAGCATCCCTAAATAACGAGTTATGAATATTCAGACGCTTCGTGCATATAGCCCCCCGCGGATATTGTATATAACTTATATATCAATTTGAAGGTATTTGCAAGGGCTACAACATATCCAAAGGAATAACTGGCGCAAAACTCTATAAATGCGTGAATATTAATAATATTCATATTCGATATTAATATTTTACATTTTTTTTTCAAATCAAAAATTATCATTCGAAAGAGCATGGTTCAATTAAAAAAATCTGTAATTTTTAGGACCGTAGCCCCTTGTTAAGGAGTTTAACTTTTCACTTCCGTCTTTTGTTTTTTCTGCGTTTTATATTTCTAGGTAAAAGAACTTTGGTAGGTATTTGGACTTCACTAATCTGCTAGACAACACATTGTATAGTAATTTCGTCAATTACATGAGTGCGTCACTTACATCATAATATACCCTCTTCGCTATTCCCGCTCCGCTTATATTAGTGACAAAAATAGCCCTCCTCCCCTATTCCCAAAATACCCTCAAGAATCGTCTGCTGTGTGCCATCTCGCTGTCTAGTAGAATAGGATATTTATGTTTATCCCTGTGAGTGGAAAAAACCAGGGGAGTTCACACACGGGCAATTGTCAGAGCACCTCGTGCCCATTGTTGCGTTACCGGGGCTATTGCAGTGTGTTATGTATGATTTACACCAGTGATTCCCAACCGCGGCTCCGAGAGCCGCATGCGGCTCCCAGCTAGCCTTCTTGCGGCTCTCATTGACCTTTGAAAATCCCCTAAAATATTAGAAAAATCTGATTCTAATAATAAAAAATGAAATTAGTATTCGAAAATTACCCTTGCTTAGTTTGAAGGCTGGGAAAAGAGTTTTAACTTCATAGTTAAGATTAGAGGCAAGGGAAGTTGTGAAAAGGCTGCTATTGTTACGTCACTGTTTTCTTGAAGCAGTGTGTTTTCATGTTTTCATGAGTGTTTTCATGCGGCTCCATACGTATTCTAAAATTTGAAATTTGGCCCCGACACTAAAAAAGGTTGGGAACCACTGATTTACACAGTCCTGCAATTTCTGATAAGTGCCTTACCGTTAAGTTATAAAGCACCTGAAACTGTCCACACGATTAGGTCAACTGCAGTTATTTACCCTTAAAAAAACATTTTTATCACAAAAGTATTTGCATTTTATTCCAGTTGCAAGTGGCATTTGCGTCAGGTTTGTTGAAGCCTGGATTATTCCGGCCCATCACTGCCCCGCCACCTGCTATAAATAACGAGGTAAACTTATCCACAGTTCTAACATTTACTCTTTAACTTCACCATCACTTCAAAGAAAGGATAGGATAGGATATTCATGTTTATCCTTGTGAGTTGGAAAACCAAGGGAGTAACACAGGGGCAATAGTCAGATCACCTTGAGCCCATCGTCGGGTTACCGGAGGTATTGCAGTGTGTTATGTGTGATTCATATGTTCCTTCAATATTGTAGAACCCATTAATCCGATTGGATCAGGCAATTTCCATAAAATGTCCAACACAACCGACAGGTTACTGACCAGTTTCGAAACTGCAACCTTTTGGTTGAAACATGTTGCACTAAACCACCAGACTAAGCAGTCGAACGATAAAAAAATCAAATCAAACCAACATGATTAGTATTTAAAAAAAACTTTTTTTTCCAATCAAGGTTGGTTTGTTGGAAAAGCTAGAAGAAATAAGTCAATCAGACCTCGAGTGGGTGGAAAGATTGGATGTCACAATTAAACGAAACAAGTCAGAAGTTACAGAGGATGGTTGGTTTATTTGTACCCAAATACTTCAATAGTAGCTATTTGCAGTCTCTTGTACAAACACATAAATAGTATCTAATATTTTACATATATATTATATATATTTTTTTTATATAACTAACTTTAAAACCAATAAAGATTCCACTATGTTTGTTTATCTAATGTGCTTTATACAAATTGGTCGCGCTAACCATTTGGCCACATGCCTTCTTCACAATCAAATAATTAAATCTCAGACCAAACCGATGTCCACAATGACTTTCAACGGGAAGTGTCATTCTACGGCCAGGCACAGAACTCTGTGATATCAGCCATGCTTCGCCTTCATAGTTCTGGCATCAATACGAAGCGCCCTGACGATTACTTTGCAGAAATGGCGAAAAAAGATGACCATATGAAAAAGGTTCTGTTGTTGTTAATTGTGTTTATTAGTCCTCCTTATATTTTATATTAAAATGTGTTTATAAATTCCGTTACTTATCGCAACCTTGCGGTGCCTAATAGATCTCACCAGAAGATTCTGTTGTTAACTCTTGTTTTATTATATCAAATGGACCACGATCATAAGCCAATACAACCTCGTGATAATATGACCTTTAACAGTAACACTACAAGCACGACATCACATGTTTTACAAATATTTAAATCTAGTGGTTCCCAACAAAATGCATTTTGAACTGTTTGATTTACATTTTAGTTGCTGGGATACCACGCTTTATCCAAGGCCAATAAAATTGTAATACAAATTGTGTTTACAGTCTGGTTGCTGGAACTAAGTGCTGAAACACTATGTGACTGAAACGTATTTGTACACCGTACTTGCAAATTCACACCATATGACTATGTTTTAATACGACTCTATTTTATGTATTTTTTAGGTTGGAGTAAAATTGTTGGCACTGAAAAAGCGACGTGAAACTTCAGAAAAGAATCAAAATAATTTTAAATTAAGAAAATACGGAAAGCAAGTACAAAGAGCTGTCACTCTGGAAAGGCAACAGAAAAAGAGAGAAGTTCTAAGTTCAATAAAGAAGTTTAAAAAAGGTGAGTTTTGTTGTTTCCATTGAGCTAAAGTTCGGTGGCTAACTTAATTTTAGCTTCTCATGGCTTAAACAGGGTCAAAAATCTTCGCGAGTACTCTTGTGACGCATGCCGTGCGAGTAAGAATTTACTGTAGAAGTATTTTGTCATTCAACTAATAAAAACTGTATTATTTGCTCTGCCTTTGCAATTCTTCTTTATTTTGCGTGGTTGATTTCTGTGCCAATTTTTGCCTGGATCTACTAAACTTCTTTTGACCTTCATTTTGGTATTCCAGGAAAAATAACGAATACTGATTTTCTTGACGATTCTTCTAAGGAAAATCGACCACAAGGAAAGAAGTTGTCTCAGCTGCAAAAGCTACAAAAACACAAGTAAGATCCCCTTATTGTTTGTCGAATGTTTTATATCTTGAAAAAGACCACTTTTATTCCTGTAA
>CH000091.1:105873-138795 GCA_000149265.1 Ciona savignyi | reverse complement strand
TTGAGCTTTCTAAATCCCAGTACTAATTAGTTAAAGCTAATGTTTGTTGTTGTGTCTCCCTTTTTCCACTGCAAATCTTGCATTTTATCTTTAATCTAGAAAAGAGTTTCTTATTACTGGATGCAGATCAATTCAAATGTAATGAAATTAATTTCGCCCTGTTTTGTACAATGATATATGATATGTTCATGAAATCTTTTATGTTTCGCCCTGTTTTAAACTTTATTTCACTTGAAGTGGCGCAAAATTTATGTTCGATTTGCACCGTGGCGTTAATTTCTGCATTGTTATAAGTTAACAATACATAAATCAATGTAAGTCATTGGGAAGCATTCAGCCGTACTATTACCTGAGGTACAGTGTTACAGCAATTAAGGCAGCCGTTTTTCAATGGAACAGGCAATATAGGAAGCACGGCGCCGGTCCAGAGCGCCTTTATTATAAACAATCTAGTCAGCACGCTTATGCTTTGCTTAAATAGTGCGGAATTTGTCTGTTATTTGCTAAAACGGGCAGATATTAAAAAAAGAAAGGCAAAGGCAGTATTCGATTAAAGGTTTTAAAATCTTTATTTTTAAGATATTCCTGTTGGCAATAAATAGATGAATAGTTTTAAACTTATTATATACATATAGTTTCGTTGAAAACATAGTTTTAAAATTATTGTAGACGATTTGCTGGTAGAAGTGATTTAACATTAAGCTAGCACTTTAGTATCAACAGTGGAATGCTTTTACGACCGATAAGATAGTAAAATACGTAGTCTGTTAGGACGCGTATGTTATGGTTGTTGTAGCTTTTACTGAAAGCTTGGATCTCGAATTAAAATGATCAGTGATTCACACATTTATTTGTGTGTAAACGTAAAGATTTCTTCTCAGCGAGGTGTTTTTATCACGTAACTGTACCTCGCCCATTGTCTACTTGAATCAACTCCCAAAACACTCTTGATTTATTGTTGTAAAACCAGGAAGGAAATTTAAACGCGTTAGCTTAATTAGGCCAAGTAAGCTACAGATTACATCGTGTATTTTAAATGTAGGAAATTGCTTTACACAGTCAAAATTGTAAACAGATGGACTTTGATATCATGTTACGCCTACATAGTTCTCAAAGCGATGACTTATTAAAGGTAACGATTTATAGCTCAACAGACCGGATAACTGACAGAGTTTCTGTATAAAGCGTGCGACATTTTATGACAGTTTTAGGAATAGGACACTTCAGTGACGCGACTATAGCGTGTCTTTGTTAAATATTTGATCATAGGTGTTCCATTAACGCTTTCAGTTCTACAGTGGCACTGTTAGTTTGTGTAAGAATAATCAAGGAGAGAACATTAAAGACTACACTAAAACCTGAAGTGTACGGTAAGTCGTTTATATTTAAATATATTTCAATTTAATTGTAATTAATTAGGGTTGAAACTAAATTTTTGCTGGTTAAATATAACCTGACTAATTGTAATAAAGTTTTGACACAAGTGTACTTATAAGTCAAGATAAAAGTTAGACATGGGTTGTCACCCGAATAGTGAGTCATGTCTGTCGGTGAAAAAAGTTCGGCCGGCCGTATGATTGTGGTAGGGTGTCGTACCATCAACCGGAAGATCACGTCATCAAAACCAACTATTACTTCTTGTGCGCACCTTGTAAAATCTTAACAGATAACTTGAACTTTGTTTTTATGCATTAAGCGAAATAATTTCTTAAATGTAGTAGCGGATACCTTATTACCTTGTACGTAAAAAAATGGCTCCAGCAACACAAATATGTATATATTATTATCAAGAACGCAAGTGTTATGTTTTGGTTTCGAATCCGTGTTTAATATGTTTCCACACTATAGTACGCCGTTAATGTGATGTAAGTCGTCTGCATATAAAGGCTAGGCAAGTTTTTCATATTGCAGATATTATGTGAAGTAATATATGCCCTACTCTTATTCATGAAAAATTTACATTCGACCCGAATATACCTTTGCACGAGCAGTTACGTATACTGACAGTACATTATTCATTGAGTAGTATACATCAGGTATCGGGCAAAAATAAGAAGGTAATCCTATACAGATTAATAACCGTAAAACAGCATATACTTTTATAATGTCTATAGTTAACGGCCTCAATAAAAGTCGAACCAACTGTAAAGTAATACGCGGCATTGGCGGTATCTAATTTACATATTATTTTGTGCACTGTATTTTGAGTACAATAGGCACAGAAAATCAACAATTAACACAAAATAACAATAACGAATACTGAAAACAGGAGACCGTGGTTTTAACCCGCCAATATATTCAGTTTACGTTTCCTGGCGTATTATTTCTGGATTAATTCCTATATCTGTAAAGGGGAAATAAACTACGTGAATCATTTTTATTTAAACTATAAATAACCTATTCCGTGATTCTATTCGTTTGCCATTTTTTTAATACACAAAAATTAATGAAACTAAAACACAAAAATGGAACAAAAAATGAATAAATCTAAAAAACTTATCTACCCAGCTACCCTATATAGCATCGGCATGCCGACAGTGTTTAGTAGGCTGATCAGGGAAATCCGTTGATTCGGTGAGTCACTCTTGCAATTGCAATCACAAAACGCTAGAAGATTATCATCAGAAAGAAACGCCCACAGGCCACCGTACAGATCTATGAGGCGTTCATACCAGAAACTGTAAACGGCTACCATTACTATTAGCTTGTATAAAGTTCTATCAGAGGATACAGGAAACCGCATTCTTTAGATTTGCGTTTCATCTCAATTTGGAGCGTACACTGTAGTTGCCTTCTATATAGCGTTTTACTCAGTATAAATTACCAGCAGACAGTAAGGCCAATCTGTGCTCGAAATTAATGTGGTGTATTCAGCGAAACTGTTTTTTTCTAAATACGTTATCCAGCAGTCAGACACGGTTTCATGTCTTAGTCTATTTAGGCATTTTATAAAGTTATGATTAATATAAAGGCTTATCTATCCAAAGAAGGTCTTTCTTAAAATGATATGACGCTTGTTGCGTCATAAAACCTATTATTACTCAATAGCGGCGTGTGGTTAACTATATACTAAGGAAGTTACTAAAATACCCTTGTAATAATTAGCACTTTGAAGCTTGTTCAGTTAAAGTGTACTTAATACTCGGCCAGACCTTAAACGTATGTAATTAGATAGGAAGTGTTGAATGTTGGATTTATAACTGACAATACTTTGTTTTAAAGCTAAGGGTTTATTGCGCCCAGTTCAAGCAATTTAGCTTATACGTTTGCATATATAGGGACACACAGCCTAAGTAATATGGAAATTGCGAAAGTTAGAAAATCGGCCAAAAAATAAGCTTTTGGTGGAAGTTTAGGTATCCAATTGATCAGTTCGCAATGCTATACATATAGTGTCTTTTGTTTTGTTTTTATTTGTTAGGTATGTAAACAATTAGGCGTTATTGTTTACAAATTGAAGGAAGGGTTTTAGTAAGTCTATGTAAAACCTTTTTACCGCACAACTAAATTCATTGTAAGCCGTTTTAAGTGTTAAGTTCAAGGGCTGTTGTCATGATTTAAGCATTTCCATAAATGCAGCTTACTAGGGTGACTTTTTGGTCCTTCGCTGCATCCTTTGCTGTACATTACTAATACATTACTGTATATATTGTTGTCGTTTGTAAAAATGTGATGCCCGCATAAATTAAACAAATAAACTAAACTACGCATTTTCTTAAAACATTTAAATATAAATACCATTTGCTTTAATGTGTACAAATTGGGTAATGTAGAATTTTTTTTTATTATAAGACAAATGCTGCACATGCTTATTTCCTTTAGGCCTCCACGAATAGCATGTCATGTGGTATTACATTACCACAAAAATGATTCCAGCTATTGGCGGATATGACGTCATTACAACATTGTACATTCCTAGTATTCGTTCAACTTGAATAAGCTTTAAAAATTAATAACGCAGCGAATATACAACCGATTTGCTTAAAACGAAATTAAATTTGAATTAATTTAGGCGGGAAATACCATGGTCAAGTAATCAGGAATTGTTGTGCCTTTAAAAAAAATAAATTGTATAAGGTGTAAATGCGTTCAGCGTTTTTGACTGTCACTTTTAATTTGGATTTAGTTACTTTAATCAAGAATAAAATGCGTTGTTCATTATACCCTAAACTCGGTCAAAATTGAAACATCCTAAAACAAATTATTATCAACTTTATATAATTGCGTCCTATTCTAATCACCGAATTAATGGAATTTTTCCAATAAAGGTCTTATACATTTATACGTATTGTTAAATCCAGTTATTTCTTGATTAAATATGAAAAAGACGTCGCCAGCCGTTGGCAGACGATACCCATCGGCCAAATTACTGAGTCCACGACCATATTCCATGTACGTAGATACGAGGCATTTGAAAACGAGTGAGGAGAATCTTTCTCTGTCGTCATCATCGTCTGGTTCGTCGTCATATCTAGACTTCAGTGCAAGCGGTTCGGGGAATCCCCTTGTAAAGTGAGTTTGTGCCTATCATGCCGGCGGGCACGAATTTCTTTCTCAGACAGTGATATGATTGTGGTTGATACGCATGTAATTTTCATGCAAGTGTTTGGGTTTAATCTTTACCCATACAATTTTGCAGACAGGGGATAGAGTATTGATATGGTGGACTCAAATGCATTGTTAAATAACTAAAAGTTATTTGAAAATCTCTTAACCAGATTTTGAGTTGACGAATACCCGTATTACTACCGCCGTTGTCCCAAACATTGGTAAAAAACTACTGTAGTTTAGTTTAACTTTCGCTCCATCATGACATAAACAAAACCAGTACAGTCATCTACAGAAAGGGACATCGTCATAATTTCACTTGTTGAAACACGTCTAAATAAACACAGTATAATGGAGGGAAAAAATAACGAGGCTGTTAAATCTTCATTAAACAAAACAAAATTGAAGCAGCAAACTTATTGTAATTTAAAATTAATTAAATTAGAAACTTGACAGAAAAGTGTGCAAACATGCCGATAACTGATGTGATAAACGGAAAGAAGCACAGCAGTTACACAAAAAAAACTTGCCGGAAGAGGGCGAGAGAGATACATATTATAAAGCGCTGTCTTCAATTAACATAAATCGATACGGTCGTGTGACACATATACCGATTCATTTTAACAGTCTTGGTTTCAAGCCCATCATGCATTTGAAATTCAGTCCAATAAAAAATAACAGAAATCCTTTAATTTATATAATTCTTTGACTTAATTTCGTTATTACAACCTGATATAACATTTAAAAACGGCTTTGATGACGAACTATAATTGATTCGAAACCTTGCCCGAAATAAAAGTTTATTTATTCTGCAATATACTTTAGTTTAGTTTAGTTTATTCCTTGTTTTGCCCCAATAATAAAAAATGGCAAACGAATATAATCACTACACGGACAGGAAAAGACGGCAAAACAAACACTCGTAAAACACGTCATATAAAAAGGGGTATAATTTAATAAATAGACTATAGCGGACGCGGCCGCCAAACCTAAGCGAAAAAAACAGTAACGTGCAAACAAAATTTAATTAAGACCAAACTATATAGAGCCCTGAAGAAGAGTGTACGGTAAAGTGCGACCAGTATTGACCTTCTTGCAATTTTAACCCAATCTATTGCTTTGCGTTTATATATTCTAGCACTAGAATAGGATATTCATGTTTATCCCCTGAGTGGGAAAATCAAGGGGGTTAACACATCTGCAATCGTCAGATCACCTCGCGCCGACCGTCGGGTTAACGGAGCTATTGCAGTGTGTTGTGTATAATTCACACGTTCCTTCAATTTGGTAGAACCCATTAATCGGCTGGGTTCAGGCAATGTCCTTCAAGTGCCTATCCGCTGGGTACCACTAACTTTATCATCGTCCGGACAGACAGAAACGCAACTCAGCTGCAGACCTTCTATCCTCGTCGGACTGCAGCGGCGTCTTGAACGGCTTGGTTTGCTCCAGTTCAGCCGAGTTCACCGATAATCAGTCACCCACCGACCGAAACACCAGCCGCCGTGATCAGGATAAGAAGCGAAAGAAGTCCCCGTAAGTCGCACCAAAATAAATGTATGGAATAGAATTCTTGGAGCTGTAAGTTACATTGGAATTTAATATATGCGTGGCATGTGCTTTTTTCCCGACTGTGGGACAACAATATTATAACATCAATCATCAGATTACATCATTCTCACAGTAAAGTTTCCCGAAGCTATTGAAGTGTGTTGATAGATATATTAGTACAGTTTTTATTAGATAGAGACATTACTACAATTTTTGTGCACTCATTTAAAACAATGTAATGCCTTTCTCAAAGACATCACTGACTAGCTACCTGCCGGTTCCTATCCCGCTAACGTTTGGGTATTTGACGCGCTATCAGTAGATCTAACCAATCGTGCGACACTTTACAAAGGTTTTAACCTGAAATGTCGATATATATGGCACAGTTTTGTCGTTTCACAAAACTTGTTTTATCCAGTTGAATCAAATGTGCTTTTACTGTCCAACACAAAACAGTAGTTTCATTCATACCACTGTAGGTCACACGCAGTATTTCGACATAACTTCTTTGGACGCCTCGGTGATATATATACACCCCCGTTTATAATGATGCGTAAAAAAAATTCTTCTACATGTAAATTAAACCAAGTAGATTTATGTGTTCTACCAACATATTAGAATGTCTCAATTATACAACACACTGCAATAGCTCCGGAATCCTGACTGGCGCAGGGTGATCTGACGACTGCCTGTATGTTAACGCCGCTTGCGTTTTTCTAATCCCGGCGATAAACATAAATATTCTATCCTAACCTAAAACAAACATATTTACCAACATCTGTCATCTGTTATAATATTCAACCTCAATCAGAAACAAACGACCCGTCATGCAGCCAGCAGGTCCAAGCACCAAGTCCTGGGTCGCTCCTAGAACCGTAAAGTAAGTCGTGTGGGTAAACAAGTCTCCCTGGCTATTAGCTATCGAATTGTATTTAATCGTCAGATAGGATAGGATAGGATATTCATGTTTATCCCCGTAAATGGGAAAACCAAGGGGGGTAAACAAACGGGCAATCGTCAGATCACCTCGCCCCCATCGTCGGGTTACCGGAGCTATTTCAGTGTGTTGTGTATGATACATGCATTCCTTCAATTTAGTAGGACCCATTAATCCGCTGGGTTTCAGCAATGTCCGTTAAGTGTCTTGCCCAAGGACACAAACGACTAGCAAGCGACCAGTTTCGCACCTACAACCCTTCGGCTGAGAGGCGACGCAATAAACCACCAGACCAACCCGTCGGTCTTTCTTTCCTACCTCGGGGTTATAAGTGCCCCACCCACCCAAACACATCCATATAACGACCCTGACCCATGACAGGCGACTAGCCACTCCGGGCCATGCGTTCGGGACCTGTATCTCGACAACCGGCAATTGCTTTGTCTCCGTGGTGGGCAGCAAGGGCGACCGGTTCATCCAAAGTTATGACCGCAACTGCAATCTTCTCAAGTCGTTCCCCACCCGGGCCACAAAGGGCGGGAGGACGTTCGAGCCTTACCAGGTAATGTCAGGATACCCCTTATCTCGGGGATGCCCCTATTTAACCCCTTTAGCACGACAACGGAACGGCGATTTCCAGTCCACCGTGCGCTTTTAGTCGAGTTTTTTTAGCCGATAATAGTTTTTTATATATATGTATTCCTAAACACCTTGTTACCACTTACCACCGTAGCAATTTTAAGTTTTCAGAGCTCTTGCAACTGTGTTTATTATGTATTATTGCTTCTGTTTAGTTTGAAATCCATTTCATTCAATTAAAAAGATCTTGTTCGTAGTAAACGCAACCGTGGTTAGCTGGGGAGTAAATATACGACATTGCAGAGAGTGCCGGGCAATCTGACGATTAGGATAGGAATGGTGTATACATGTTTATCCCCGTGAATGAGAAAACCAAGGGGGTTATCACACGGGCAATCGTCAGATCACCTTCCCCCCACCGTCGAGTTAACGGAGCTATATTGCAGTGTGTTTTGTATGATAGATATGTTCCTTTAATTTAGTAGAACCATTAATCCGCAGGGTTCAGTCAATTAAGTGCCTTGCCCAAGGACACAACCTACTAGCTAGCGAACAGTTTCGAACTACAACCTTTCAGTTGAAAGGCGTCGCACTAAACCGTCAGACTAACCGGTCGGATTGACGTGTAATAACCTCCATTTTATTTTCCTATTCACGGAATTAACATGAATATCCTATCTTAATTACCTTAATTCTATGGTCACAGTAATACTCTCAAAGCGTTAAAATAATTTGGCCTTTTAACACTTTTTTTATCCGCATGACTTAAAAAACAATCGTTAACTTTGTTATTGATTTATATCTACGCAGATAAGCGAGATGCCTGACGAAACGTTAGCAGTGGCTTGCGGCACATGTGTCACCGTATGGACGAAAGAAGGCAAACTGCTAGTGGAGCATGGAAAGAATTTATTCAAATTCGCCAAGTTTCTTGCCGTGCGTTCCACAGGTAGATATCTAGAATTTTGCGTTTAAATGTTGTATACCTTAACAGTTTGATAAAAAAATATTTATAGTTTGATAATCGTGATACGGTATGAACGGGCCTTTATTTACAGAATCATTTTACTTGAATAATATGAGAATTCGAATGGCAACAGTCTGAGCTTGGAAAATCGTATTACTCTAGTAGTGCGGTTATCCGACGGCATAGTCATTAAAAAAAGGTTTAAATTCGGCAATTTTTGGACATTTTATTTATTTTTTATTCTATTTGAATAAGGTAAAAATCTCGCTTACTCTCTTCTCTGTGCTGCCAAAAACACTTATTACATTGACAATACCCACTCTCATCAAAACACACATTTAAAGAATATAACAAATCACACAATGCATCATACAACAGATGGTGAGCTTTAACAACGCGAATCCAGACTTGTGGTAACTGATGGGTGAACGTATAAAATCGTATATTTTTGTACCGGGACCAGGTGAATTTATAGGTTGTAAAATGCACTGTGTTTTATAGGATTAAGACAACTTTAATTTTTTTTCTGCTCAGTTTCGAACCCATTAAGGTTTCATCACTCGGACCGTTTTTAAACAAAAGTCGGTATATGTATCGGTCGCTTTAACCATTCGGCCACACGACCGTACGACAACTTTGAAAATTTCTCCATCCTATAAAACACCGCAATAGTACCATTTGGCGATAACTTTTGTTGCAACGTTCGTTTTAAACAACAAGGGACAGTCCTGAAAATATTCTCCCACTTTCTCCAATAATTCATATCATTCCCAACTCTCCAAGGCGAAATAATCGTGGCCGACACAGACGGAGACTCGGTGAAGGTGATATCGGCCGGCGGACAGCAGATCAGCAAAATTCCCCACGATTTCAAAGCGCCGACAGGTGTCGCTGTGGACAGCAACGACAACGTCATAGTCGCCACTTGGAGCAACCAGATTCACGTCAGTCAATTTTTCCCGGTTTAAGTTTCCAATCCATGATGGGCTCGTCATAAGACCGTTTTTTTATTTATAGAAATTAGTGTATATGTATTATTCACGGTAACCATTCGGCCACACGACCGTACCACGTCAGTTAAACTTGGTGTTGTTTTAGATTCGAACGGATTTCTATATGAGAAAACTATCATCGTGACGAGCTAATCTTGGGTTGGAAACTTAGCTTAGTTAATACATTATTAGCGTAGCCGGTCGTGTGGCCAAATTGTGGGGCGACAGATTCATATACAATATACTTTTTAATGTCCGGATTTGATGCATTATGTGAAAAGAGATATAGGTATTTATAGTTCGATTCTGCGGGTTAGATCACTTATTGGCAATTTGACGATTGTCCGTGAACGCCTGTTGCCATTTCCCATTGACGGGGAAATAACATTTTTAAATACCCTAAAACAAAATAGAAATGTCCTAAAATATATATGGATATCCTATCCCATATACACAATTAATAAATAAGTGGCCCATGCAGATATTCGACGCGGATAACGAATTGACTCGGACATTCGGTCACAAGGGCGAATCGGGGGGCGAAGTCGACCTTCCGTACGGGGTGTGCGTCGACTGTGAGGATAACATCGTCGTGTCGGACATGTGGAACAACCGTGTGACCGTTTACAGCCAAGAAGGTTCCTTCATCCGGTATATCGACCATGGGTTGAATAGAAGCCTCACTAAGCCCGCGTTTATATCAGTAACGCGAGGGAAAGTAGCCGAGGATAATCGCTTAGCGGTCACGGATTTTCTTACCTGTTCAGCTTGGGTGTTTCTATTTTAGTTCTTTTGTTGTTTCTGATTCAATATCGCGTCTTCAATCTTCAGTGCTGTTTATCAATTTCGTTGTTTTTTCTTCTCAGCTTCGTTATTTCGTTTTCGTTTCATACTGACTACGTAAGCTGTTTATCTAAGCAGGATTGTTTCCATCATGCTGTAACTTCAAGCTATATTTTGTTCCTTTCCAACAGGAAATAAAAAGTCAAAAAATGTCTCTGTTTAAACAGTCACTGCGCCTAGCCTAGCGTAAAGTTTTTGTTTAGACCAGTGTTTCTTAAATGGGTGCGCCGTGGCGCAAGGGTAAGCTAGGTGCGCCACACTTGCATTTCGTAAATTTACGACAGAAGGTGCACAGATCATAAACTACTAAATGGTTAGTGTCTAGTTTGTTCTATTTTATTGCAACGTTTTGAGCATTTAGCATATTTTTGATTTCCCATGCAAAGTGCGCCCGTTCGCGTTCGTAATTGGTCTTGGGTACGCCACGAGGTCAAAAAATTGAGAACCACTGGTTTAGACAATGGAGTTTGACAGGCTAACAAAAGCGATTGGATTATAATACAGCTCCCAAAACTAAAATATGTTGTACATGAATAGAGGCGAACATTAAAAACATCGGTGTTAGCATGCATAATAACACAAATCTGGATAGTATAGATAGGATATTCATGTTTGTCCCAGTGAATGGGAAACCCAAATGGCGTCAACACACGAGCAGTAACCAGCTGGTATATTTTTATACCAGGAAGTTTTACACTAGAAAAAAAATCGTACCGATATGATTTATTTTATATTATAACTTATGCACTTTACCATTCCTTAACTTCGTACATTATTTTAAATAGGAAAATTACTGTGTTATTGTCGCCAATATGTGGACACAACATTCGAAGTAATAGTAAACGCGATAACTGTAGCAAAAACCGGGTGAATGTGTCGCGCTATTGTTGGTTTAAATAATCCGCTTAACAATGAAATCTCTTTCGCTTTGTTTGGCTCGTGTTCCGACGATAAAGTGTATTGTGTTCGGTTGGTAGGTGATCCGCTACCACAACGCCGATTTTGGCCAGGTGGATGCTATGTCTTTAGCTTGGGCCATGCTACAGTTAGCGTAAACTCAATACAAGAAAATGCGCTATTTACAGTGATTGTAGGTGTAGGGAAAGCGAAATCTGACAATTTGGATTTCATGCTACTGTTTCTAGAAATGTCCTTCACCAAATAGTGTAAAGTTCAGATATATTTCTGATCTACAATGGTAGAAAGAACATGGATAAAGTTAGCATAGCAACAAGCTACATGGATTTTGTTCCACTAGTTTCATTTATGCTGCGTTACACATATATTAAAGTTGCCGAAAAAAGTGTGTGAAATAATATTACAGTAAGGGCAGAGTTAGAATTAGCATAACAACATTTCCAAGTTGATTTTTGCCACCAATCGAAACACTGTGTTTACATATAGCGTAAAGTTGATATAAACCATATGTGACAGCAGAGATAGGAAAATATGATACGGGTAATCGTAAGTTTATACCGAAAATCAAACGTTACATTAAGTTGGTGTATCATCTTTAGTACAATGATAGCTTAATTAAGTGAAGAATACCAGATAACATGCATTATGCATAGCCCTGTATAAGGCATAGTCATTTCTTTGTAATTAACGACTAAACTTAGAGTTACCTTGTGCTATCGTTAACATAACGTAATAGTGTATGTTGTTCTGATGGTTAAGGCTGTTGTTATTCATCTGTTTTATAGCTATCAATGTCAGAAAGTGCATAAAAATATTGAGTAGATGCAGAGATTATGACTAGATACTACAATATGATATTGTAGGCCTAGGGTTCCTTTTAAAAATGGTGTATCTCGTTAGTGAAATAACCCAGGATAAATCCTATATGCTTTTAATGGCATATGATTTAAAGCCACTGTAAACAAAAAGCGTAGGCCTATGCCAAAAGTTAGGGACAATTTACATTATTGTGTTGCATTTATGGACAAAAAACGTATGCCAAAACTGAGGGACACTTTACATTATTGTGTTGCATTTATGGACAAAAAACGTATGCCAAAACTGAGGGACACTTTACATTATTGTGTTGCATTTATGGACAAAAAACGTATGCCAAAACTCAGGGACAATTTACATTATTGTGTTGCATTTATGAACCCACTTAACAAACCAAATTCACTTTTACGACCACTGGTAATAAGGAAGCTTATTGACCAGTTACCGACTTACCCCATCAAGTGTTGGTTAAGTGGAACTAAAGAGCACTTAAGTGTTGACCCATCAGTGGACAATTTTACCATTAAAGCGATTTAAGTGGATTCCGAAAGATAAAAGACCGAACATCCTGCAATTAAAGTTGACTAGGTTTTGTCTCTGGGTTTAAAAGATTATTTAACACAAAGTCTGTGGCCCTTATTTAAATATTAAGTAAGGTACAGTCAAACACATATGCCTTATCGGCGCAATGTTTACACCTTTTCTCACCAGAATAGGTGCATCCAATTAGTTTCAGTTCTCCTGACTCGTTTACCGGGTCCGACACTAAACCATGGTTTTCCGCTGTTCACATTTGAATTTTGAAAGGGTTTAGCGGCCACATCCGTGTTCTAACGACTGTCGTTTTTTTGCCGTTTTCCACATTTTTATCAAAGGTCCTGCTTCGTGTTTTCATCGTGGAAACAAAAAGTTAAGTAAACTAGTGTGTAACTATAGTGTAATATACTATAGTATATTAAAGCAGAGACTTAGCGATTTTACATTAACGTGTCATTAACATCTAGCGTAAGATCAACCATATCGAGACACCGACATTTTCTGATCCCACTTAAAAGCCTCTTGAGAGTAACGTTTAGTGTGATTCACAGGTATTGTCTAAATCTTAGTTCGATGTAGCCCAACCGCGGGTTCCTCTACTTAAGTAATCATTAAGAATGAGTGATAAAATAATTGCGGCGTTGGAGTATTTGGATGCCCATACTTCTCTTGTGCATCAGAAGCCGAGACATGTGAGTTACTTGTTCATCATTACCGTTGCTCGATTAAGACGTCAATTAGAAGGATATGATAGGATATTCATGTTTATCTCCGTGAATGGAAATCTGAGGGGGTTAACACATAAATATCCTATTTCTTTAATGTTCTGTCCATATATAAAAATTACCGTTGCTCGATCACGCCGTCAATTGGAATGATAATATCCGACCGGCTAGTCTGGTAGTTTAGTGCAACGCCTTTCAACCGGAAGGTTGCAGGTACGAAACTGCTCGCTAGCTAGCCGGTTGTGTCCTTGGGCAAGGCAATTAGCGGACATTGCCTGAACCCAGCGGATTAATTAAGGAACTTGTATCATATACAACATATTACAATAGCTCCGGTAACCCGACGGTACCCGAACCCTACGGTGAGCTCGAGGTAATCTGACAATTGTCCATGTATTAACGCCCTTGGTTAGTTCCCATTTACCTGGATGAACACAAATACCCTATCCTATCCAAACTGCATTGTGCTGTATACTCGATAAAACTGTGGTTGTTGATCGATTCAATTGGATCCACTGGATTTAGGCAAAATATTTTGTAGTGCCTAGTGCGGGGTTGCTTGGTGCGCCGCCTTTCAGTCGAAGTTTAACAGGTTCAAAACTGATTCAAAACTCGATAGCTAGTCGGTTGAATCCATGGGCAAGGCATGTAAGGGACATTATCTAAACCCAGTGGGTCAATGTTTTCTGCCAAAATTAAAGAAACGTATAAATCATACACAACCCACTATAATAGATTCGGTAACCCGACGGTGGGCGCGAGGTGATCTGACGATTACCCTTGTGTTAACTCCCATTGCGTTTTCCTATTCGCTAGAATAAATATAAATATCCTATCCTATTCCTTTAATGTCCTGCCCATTGATACTAACGATTCTAACGGTTAGCCTTTCCCTAGCGTTCGCTCGGAGACATAGATGCCAAGTACAACACAATCGACCCCACCGAAGCGGTGAGGTTACGTGGCAATATAAGCCTTACTGGCATATCTCGAATCAACCCATCCTCTGCAAAGACAATTGATCAAATACTCGACGAAGACAGAAAGAAAATTTCTCGATCGTCCCAACGTCTAAAGTATGTATGACTCTATATTTTAAAATAGGAATATTAACCTTGTTTTCTGACATTTGTAATAAATTGGTTAAGTATGGTGGTCAAGGCCAGAAGCGGTGTGGGTTTGATATCCATCACAGTCACTAAAGGAGACAAATGAAATTGTGTAGAAACCCCGTCAAACACTAAATTTTCCTCTCGATTCCTAGCACCAACAGCTTGCTGTACGGCCTTATACGTTGGTACGATTTATATTGTCCAATCCATGTTATCCGTAGTTATTACAGTTGGGGCCTCTAATTACTACAGGATCGCTTTGACCGCTTGGATCGGGCACCCGAAACCCTAAATCTAAACCTAACACTAACACACCATGCGACCCAAGCCATCCTGTTGTAATTAAAAGTACCGAATGCAGTCGTATCGTTTTCAATTCGACCGACGTATACTAGTCCTTGTTTTTAGCAATGCTTTGCCACTGAATACGTTTCCGGATGTATTGCTGTGTAGGAAGAGGCTGTGTGTTCGTGTGGCCGAATGGTTAACGCGACCGATACATATACCAATTATACAAAAACGGCCTTAGAGGCAAGATCATTATTGTTTCGGACCTTGCTCAAATAAAAAAATAAAAAAGGCTGTGCAAAACATCTCGCCAGTCAATACCGGCGGAACGGCGGAACACTGTTGTCATGTCCCCAGTAAAGCCAGCAATAAAAATTTCCAATCCTTAATCACAACCTAACAAACATTCAACGAGAAAATGTATAGTTGGTCGTTATTTTTCAAACACGGACCAACAGGTGCAAAGGGTTTCCTGGTCTTATTTTTGGATAATAAGAATTTTCAATGAGTTACCGTGTTTGGTAGCTTGTATCAATGTTTATACACTAAACCAGGGGTTCCCAAACCAGGGGTCGCGACCCAAAATGGGGTCGGAGTGATAAGTAGGTGGGGTCGCAAACAGGTCATGGGGTCGGTGGGGTCAGTGAGGTATGGTAATAATGGATGTACAAAACATCTAAGATTTGACAAACCATGTTAAATTTAGCAGTTTGTACCATGGCTTACTGTAAAACAGGCTTATAGGCAATTTTTTTTTGTAATTTCGTTATTTTTAATTTTGAATTAAAATAAAAAGATTAAATGTTTTATTGCTTATTTTACTTAATACTACCACATGACCAAACTCAAAAGTCCAGTGAAAGAGGCTCTAAACTAGTCCAAAGTTTCGTGAAAAAATATATATTGACCTTGGGTCGCACTGGACACTTGAAAGTTGTCTTTGGGGTCGTCCTGAGAAAAGCTTGGGAACCCCTGCACTAAACAGTAAAACGCGTGTAAAGTGACAGGCTGTACTGAAGTAAGGTATCCGATTTACTGACCCAACAGAAATGTCGCTATAACAACAGAAAGTTTATTCTAATGGACCTATATTAAAGCAATTCAAGTATTAAGTACACTGTATGACTAAAATCGATTTGACAACTAGAATGCCAATAAAAGATGTTTGATCGAATAGCCTAACCGTATTTCATACCAACTGTTATTTCCCAAACCCTCTAAGCATTTTTCGTGTTTTTATCGTCGAACTAAAAAAAATAAAAATAAACTATAAACATGACTAATAAGTACAAGAGATAAACATGAGTAATAACTTCGAGTGATAAACTTCAGTTATAAGTATTCGGGATAAAAATGAGTAATAAGTATATCCAAATTAAAACATTTGTAAGTAACTGGCAAATAATGCCCGTTGGTTACAATGAATATTTATTTTGTGTACCGTGGTATATTTTGTGGAGTAAGTGTCACAAAACATGCTTGGGTATTTCGCGTATTCCCAAGGTTAGGAGTGTTTTGTTGTATGCGTTGTTTTTACTGCGTGTCGCGTTGTTCTTTACGTTGTATTGGTTTTAATAATGGTTTTAGTGTACGTTTATTGTTATTTAACGTTTTTAGTTTTTATTAATATATTTGCCCGCGTTGGAGCCATATGGTAATTTGGGCTGGCGATAAACAGTTAAAGCTGGGTAACTGGTCATTAAACAAATCAGAATATATTCACTCCGGTAAAATATCTTATGGCAATTTTCATAGATACAATTTAACGAAAAGATGACAATTTTGCGATTCAAAAACGGTCGAGAGTGGTTCTTTACGAAGTTTACATTCCAGATCAGCTGTGTCATGCAAAACCTTGCCGAGCGCCCCACTTATTGACACCTACGCCAACCACGTCTTGCACGCGGTACAGCGATCTCGCAGATCTCCGCTCGCATCCGCTTCGTCGACACGGACTACCGTCAAACGGTTGTCGTTCACGCCACCTGGGGTTGACGTAGGTTCAAGTGACGTGCGTGACGAAGTGATGCATGGAATTGTGAGCAAACCGCTTACACATAGACCCACACGAGAGGTTAGTTCTTTTTGTTTTATTATATAACACGAGAGTACTATGTAGAAATCGACACGTGCTTAGGCTGTATTTTAAGCTATAACAGTTGAGATGAGATAATGTGTTTGATATCAATCATTGTAAAACTTTTCTCATTTGCCACTGTCTCTAACAAGCAATCAAATGTCCTATCATTTAGACTCGACGCATTAGTCCCCGCGACACGAGGTCAGCGCCTTCAAGAACAAAGCTTCCAACCTCGGCTACCAGTCAACCCAGGCGATCAAATACCTCTCTCGGTCAGCGAAAGAAACCGAACGCTGTCTCCAACAGCAGCGAATGGGAGACAAATCCTGGACCCTTTGCAACAGTCAAGGTGAAATATTTCAAGGCTTATTTTCATTATCCGACCGGTTAGTCTGACGTTCAAGTCCGTCGCCTCTCGACCTAGTTAGTCAAATGTGTCCTTAGGCAGGCACTTAACGGACATCGTCTAAATCCAGCGAATTAATTGATTCTACACCAAATCTAAAAAACGTGTATAGGCTATTACACACAACACACTGCAATAGCCCCGGTAACACTACGGTGGGCGCGAGGTGATCTGACAATTGCCCGAGTGTTAACGTCCTTGCTTTCCCATTCACCGGGATAAACGTTAATATCCTATTCTAACCTATCCTTTTACTGAGGTGTATCTTCCCAACATTGTTGTCATTTTCTTCCTTCGCCCATTAAGTCCCCGGAGTCGTAATACTATGATAAAATAGTAATTTTATTCAATGGTTTTAAACTGCACCTTGCAACCCCCTCTACGACGGCCCAATGCATAAAAAACGCTCAGAGCCTTTCCGGACGCATTTTGACCATGATATGTAACCAATACCACTTATTCATCAGATGTTAGAATCCGACATGTGGGTAATATCCCACTCCACACCCAGCCAGTACTTCCAATCTGAGAACGAAGCAAAAGTCCCACGTTGGGAGTCGACAGTTGAATCCGTTCCACAAGCGGAGAAGAAATCCGTCCCGAGGTAGATGATAAGTTCCGCTCACTTTAACATAACTTTTTAGGCTATAATTAGGCTATATTTTGAGACTACTGAATTTTTTATTGTTTGTTTTATTTAACGACTGGCGTTTTGCAGTTTTTTTCCGTTTCTAAATTTTTATCAAAGGTCCTGCTTCTTGTTTTCAACGTGGAAACAAAAATAAACTAAACTAAACTTAAAACATTCTGCGTAACGCTGGTGATAGACATGTGAGTTCGCTAGGTCATTGTGTAGAACGTGTTATTAAATCTGGAATTGGAATTTTTAGAAATCCTAACTGGCATGAATACAGTTTGCCTCGAGTTTATTTCAAAACAAAACTCTAGGGGAATTCCCACCGTCGAAAAAAATATAAAAAGTGCCATTTTCAGCATTTACGGCGATATTTCCGGATTAGAACGGGATATTTACTTTGAATTTCTAAAAAATATATATTGTACAACAAGAAACATAAGCATAACTAGAATTGTCCGACAGATTAGCATGTTGGTTTATTACGTAGCCTAGTCGGTTGTGTCCTTGGACAAGGCACTTAACGGGCAAGTGTCAATCATACAAAACACACTGCAATAGCTCCAGTAACTTGTCCGACCGGTTAGTCTGGCGATTTAGTTCGACACCTTTTTAACCGAAAGGTTAAAGGTTTAAAACTGATCGCTAGTTAGTCGGTTGTTTCATTGGGCAAGGCACTTAACAGACATTACCTGAACCCAGCAGATTAATGGGTTCTACCAAATTGAAGGAGCGTATGTACAACACACTGCAATAGCTCTGGTAACCCAACGGTGGACGCGAGGTAATCTGACGATTGCCCGGGTGTTTACCCAATTTTTTTTTTCTATTTACAGGGATAATCATGATTATTCTATCCTATCCTAATTTTAATTAAGCAGTGTACCATGGACATCCCCCAAAATAGAACATGCCTAACCAAACGGAAATGCAATTGTATTACGCATATGAATAAGTTGGAAGTACAAAACTAAGATATCTCAATAATTATTGTTTTTATTTTATTTACCCCAGCATGTAGGCACACGGATACATAACCTAAAATTAAGACTCTTTCAAAACACAAACTCTTATCTTGGTATTCTATAGCAATTTATGTTCCTTTCCACAGCCAAGCTAGTGCTTAGTTTTAATACTTTTAACATTCGGCTAAAGACGACACAGTAACTCATAAGCGATTCTGCCAAACAAATGCACATTATTGATCCACCAATATTCTAGCATAACGTAGTCATTTTATATTATTTAAAATAGATGGCAGCATTTGTAAAAATGTCAAATCTATTTATAGATACGAACGGCAGTTAGGTGCTGCACCAGAGTTTGGAAACAGCGCACAATGGTACACCTTTGCAGCCACAGATCCCATCAAGTATAAACCGGTTCTCACCGCATTTACAGGCAAATTAAAATTTTTACAGTTTTAGTTTACCAATGATTCTATTCCCTTCAGCATATATTACATAAAGTTATTCCTCTTTTTTCCCTGTAAATAAAATGTGACTGGGAGGTCAATTGTCAGATTTCTTTACACTTTATTTAGTGATTTTTTTGTATTATAAATGTTTTTTAGCATATATTGGTGTAACCTATGAATTTACTGTGGTATTACTAAATATATTCTAAACTGCAATTGCTCTAGAAACTGTACTAGGCACAAAAAATAGAATTCTACATGCGAATAAAAAATAAATATACCACATTCCATTCTATTAAGTTTGTGACATTTAGTCAGTTGAAATTGATTCAAACAAACATATATTTTTATTTCCTTTTAACCTTTTATGTAAAGTTTTAAATATAAATTAAGTATGGTTAAGGCAATGATTACAAAAAGATCATTATCTTTTTATAATTATTGGTCAAGGGTACAATTCGGGTTTATTCTTATTTTTTCCCTCAATCATAGAAAAATCGAAAGGCGAGTTTTACTCCATTGAATCGAGAGTGAGTCATAAGGTGGCTCAACAATTGGAAGCAAATCCAAGTATAAGGATTGGAATCAATGGGAAAGTTGTTTCAAACTCAATGAAGGTAATTATTACAAAGTAGGATAGGAAAGGATATTTATGTTTATCCATGTGAAAACTAATGGGGTTAACACATGGGCAATCGTTATATTACCTCGCGCCCACCGTCGGGTTAACGGAGCTATTGTTTGTTGTATATATGATAGGCAAGTTCCTTCAATTTGGTAGAACCCCGGACAAAACTAAATTAACACACTCTAAATTCAACTATATATCGATATATGTGTGCCCAATTCGCGAGGTGGATTAGTCTGTGGGCTTTCAATTGAAGGGTTGCAGGTTCAAAACTTGTCGCTTACCAATCGGTTGTGTCTTTGGAAATTGCACTTGCAGAACATTAACTAAACCCAGTGTCTCAATGTCTCAATGATACACAACTCACTGTAAATGCTAGGCATGATGGGAACTGATGATATGTAATAACGACACTTGCATTTTTCCATTCAGAGGAATAAACACGAATATACAGTAGTTATTGTTTTAGTAAAATGCTAAGCTTTATTCTCTAAAGGGTCAAAACCGATTTTAATCTTAATTCAACCTTTAAAGGTTGCAAACCACACTGATGATACAACCACTGATATCAATGAAAGTTGGTCTGATGATGATGATGACAGTGGAAGAGAATCTATTGTGTAAGTTTTAATTATATTTACTTAGTTTTGCAACTACAGATTTGTATCTGTTTTCATTACACCTATTGCAACACTTGGATAGCTTAACCTGTACTAGATCCATTTTTACACGGTCTTTTTTCGAACTCAATTTCACTAGATTATCCAAAAGGTTTTTTTGTAACCAGCATAATTTCTAAGCCAGGATAACAGGACCTTCCACTAATTATCTGTTTATACTTACTTTAAAATTTACAACCTCCAGAGGTATAGTTTAAAATCCACAGTGTTGTATAAATGATTTTATAAACCTAAAATCCAAGTAAGACAACAAAGATTTGTTCAAATAAATGTACAAATCAATTATATAAATTTTTAAGGATAGGATATGATATTCATCTTTATCCCCGTGAATGGGAAAACCAAGGGGGTTAACACACGGGCAATCGTCAGATCACCTCGCGCCCATCGTCGGGTTACCGGAGCTATTGCAGTGTGTTGTATATGATTCACACGTTCCTTCAATTTGGTAGAACCCATTAATCCGCTGGTTTTAGGCAATGTCCGTAAAGTGCCTTGGAATTCCTGCGTTTTAATTTCTTTTGTAAGTGAAGGGGAAATGCACTTGCATACTTTCGATTGAAAGGCGACGCACTTAACCGCTAGACCAACAGGCCGGACAAATATTTAAGTTACCCAAGTCCAGATTTAAAATAAGGATGCATTACTTTTTATTTAGTCAGTTTTACCAGACGTGGGTTTTACCAGAATATTGAGTCATTTTAACCGACCTGGGCGGAAAAATGCTTTACTGCTGGGCAATGCTAAAAGGAGGTAAAGCGGGAAGGAGGGAAACTGCTAACCAAAACTATGGAAATTAATTTTTACCCTTTCCTAAACACTAATCCCATGTTTAATACCAACTCTAAAGCCCTAAAATTCATTTTAGGAATCCTTCCTACTTTCCCTTCTTTTAGTTTTCCCCTTCACTTACAAAAGAAATTAAAACGCAGGAATTCCTCTCATTCTGGAAGCGAATTTAACTCCCAGAAGCAGAGAGAGGTTGAAACATCAGACGAGAACGAAAGCCTTAACTTCAGCCTCCTTCGTTACATTGGATCGGCAAGAACACCCAACCCGTATGTTGGATCGTCTACACAGGGGACCTCGTGCACTACATCCAGCGGCGGAGGTGAAAAACCGAATGTCAGGATCGAAAAAGATGACGAAGCAGTTTGGAAGGTTCTGGAAGGGACCTCACCTTCGTTTTGGATGACTAAGGAGAAATGGAGACAGAAATTAATGGAGACCATGCGGAAAGCAGGGAAAGCAAAGCAGGAAATTGAACAATTGGAGGAGGAAAATGAACCGCTATCCTGGGAAAAGCAGTTGGAAAAACAAGACACAAAAGTCCTGGAAGCGAACACGGAGAATGACAACTTCGGAAGGAAGGTTTGGTGATTTTGTGTGTTGTTGGAGAAAAAACTGTTGGAGAAAATTTTGTTTTATGTTGGATTTGTTAACTATTGGAGAAAAAAATCTGCATTGAAGGATTAATTATTGAATATTATAGCATATCTTACATATGCACAATCATTTTAATGTTCACCTATTTCAATTTCTGTATCTGTGTTAGTGGACTAGTCTTCCAGTTTTAAATTGTGCATTTGGTTTAATATTTGTTTAGTTTTAGGTGGTGCAATAAAACTGGTGTTTCTGGTGATCATTAAACCAATTATTTTTCGACTGTAACCATTAACTAATAATGTGTCAGATTATACCAAACAAAACATTTTTCACAGGCTGTGAACTTGTCGCTACCAGTGGTATTCAACAAACTGATATCGTACAATAACCTGTCGGCTGACTTCCTACACACAACCACCTCTGGGTACCGTCCTCACTCTAGTGTGTCAGCCGTTGACAAAGACCTTAATGTGAAGCCTCCGTTTCGTCCGAATTCCTCATTTATGACGTATGTATAAGACTAGTTGTTTAGTGATTGGTTGCGGTTATTTTCCTTATTGGTGGAGGGATTTTTGGAAACTAATTCTCACCATGTGTGTATTAGTGTATCATGGTGTGTGTGTGTGTGTATTAGTGTATCATGGTGCGTGTGTGTGTGTATCATGGTGTGAGTGTGTTTACCAAACTAACCAAACTAACTAATGCTGACCGGCTTATTTTTTAAAATACAAAAATGCTTTAAAATAAAAACTACATAAAAAAATAAAATCATTTTAAAATTTCTTAAAATTTCAACTTTCTTTAGGTACCCCACTAGTGAGCAACACAGTGGAACCAACTACAAACCGCGCTCATTCACTGATTATCTAAAACACAGAGAAGAAACTTCTAAAATGAGAGTGAATTCAGACAATCAAGGTTAAATTACTTTTGAAATAAAAATCGTGTTTATAAATGCCTACCTGCTTATAGTTTGATTTATTGTGTTACATTAGGAGAGGATATTCATTAATTGTAAGTGTCTGATAAGTCACAGCCACCTTTGGGTTAGAGTCCAGCTATTGCAACATTGTATATGATGACCACATTGCTTCAGTTTTATTTATCTACTTGACCCAAGCGATTTCCACTAACTGCATTCTTCATGGACACAACCAGCTATCTTGTAACTTGTTTTAACCCCACAACCTTTTGGCTGGAAGGAAATGTAAAACATTAAGCTAATAAGCCTGAATATATGTTTTGTTCCTAATCTGTAGTCATAGAGTGCTATACCAACTTTCCCTTTCATGATTTGACGTTTATGAACTTACCAATTCCACATATCAGAAGCCTTTATGCAAATTGATTCTAAAAACCAAACCGTTCCACTTAGAAGGTCGTCGCAGCAAAACTGATGACGTGAGTGAAGAAGAACTTAATGCATTGCGGCAAGAGGCAGCTTACAACATGAAGCTGTCAGCTCGCGCTAATGATAACGAAGTACAGAACGGATATAGTGAAGTGACTGTACCGGTTGCGGTCGGCATTGCTGAACTCAGTAAAACTCCAAGCAGGTAACTATAATCATTATCATGCACAAGTCTATATGAGATTATGATAAATGCCTAAGTGTAGGATAGTATATTCATGTTTATCCCTGTGAATGGGAAAACTAGGGGGGTTAACACTAAGCGCGCCCACCGTCGGGTTACTGGAGCAATTGCAGTGTGTTGTGCATGATTTACTATTAAGTAGAACCCATTAATTCGCTGGGTTCAGGCAATGTCCGTTAAGTGCCTTACCCAAGGACACAACCAACTATCTAGCGACCAGTTTCAAACCTGTACTTTTTCGGTTGAAAGGCGGCCCATTGAACCGCTGGACTTGTCATACTATTATGTATCTAACCTGGTATGACTCGTGTCAAGTTCAGTGGGTTAAACAAAATATAAAGTCTGATTATCTACATTGCAGGAAAGTAACATTAAACAGTTTCCCAGTGAAGCCGGGTGCTGTGATAAGCAATGTAGAAATCCAGCCTTCTCACAGGTACATTGTATTACATTCTGCATGACTTTATGAATACTATTTAAGCGACTTTTCCTGTCAAAAAAATCAGGCAATAACTCTGTCTTACATAATGTTAAACAACTATTTTAATACGAACTTTGATTTTTTTTCCTTTTTGCTATTAATTTTTTCTGTTATGTATAAATATGACATGCTATAACGAAATATGACATACTATAATTCTTTTTTTCTCTTTTCTTATATTGTAATTAAATTTTCTTTCAATTGTAGTTATCTCCTTTTTTTTCAATTTAAAGTTAATGTTTAAATAGTGTATTTTAAGAAAAAAAAGCTTAAAAAATTGAAATTTTAATCGGTTGGTGTATTTTATTAAACAGGACTCTGGTTCCAGTGAGTGCACTTAACCTTATTATTTAAATACTGTATTTTAAAGTACACAAGAGAAAAAAAGCTTAAAAAGTTTGAAATCTTAACTGGTGGGCATATTCCCATAAACAGGACATCAGTTCCAGTGAGTGCACTTAACCTCAGTGGTTTGGAGGAAGGATATAATGTGGGTAACGGACCCAACCCCCCCACTCCTACATCTCCTGTGAGTTTGATATTTTTATTCTAATGTGTTGAAAAGGTGGAATCTAAAAATGCAGATGCATCTAATATTTTATTGTAATGTGTGGTTAAAGGTTAAATCTGAAAATGCAGATACATCTAATATTTTATGGTAATGTGTGGTTAAAGGTAGGATCTGAAAATGCAGATACATCTAATATTTTATTCTAATGTGTTAAGAAAGGTAGAATCTGAAAATGCAGATGCATATTCTATTTTATTCTAGTGTGTTAAGAAAGGTTAAATCTGAAAATACAGATGCAACTAAACAAGACTTAGATATAACCACATAAAACTTAGTTAAGTATACTGTGGTTGGTTTGGAATTTTCTTTATCCACAAATATAAACAGGGTTTTAAATTTAGTTTTGCCATTTATCCTGCCTTTCGTGACCCTGCTTTCTTTATTGCTGTAAGAAAGAGAAAAAAATAAAGATTAGTGTGGGGGTTTAGTGCATCGTCTTTCAGCTGAAAGGTTGGAGGTTCGAAAACTGGTCTATAGCTAGACAGTTGTGTCCTTGAGCAAGGCTCTTAACGGACATTGGGTTAATGGGTTCTACTATATTAAAGAAACGTCTCAATCATACACTACACACTGCAATAGCTTCCGTAACCCGATAGTTGGCGCAAGGTAATCTGTTGATTGCCTATTTGATAACCCGCTTAGTTTTACCATTCATGGGAATAAACATAAATATCCTATCCTATAAATATTTGGCTTAGGTCACAGATCCTTATTTATTAAATGATATCCTTTTTTTAATGACATGTTTTAACGACTGTTGGTTTTGCCATCTTTTTTCTCGCTCCTGTGTCGTGATTTTATTCGTTTGTCATTTTTAAAAACGGGGCAAAAAATGAATAAACTAAACTAAATGTCAAGCAATTCATCATTAACAATAAAACTCCCTCAGAATCGACACGGCTTCGAAACATCACCCAGTTTTACTCCGGGGGTGAAGACCACAGTCCCCCTTAACTCCCCAAAAACCCCGATGTCACCCTTTTTCAAGTCCGAGTTTGCCCGAATGGGGTTGAAACAAAGACCCGGTCAAGATCGGCCGGTTTTTGCAAGACGAGAAGTAAAGAGTTCACATTATCCTGCAACTTCTCCAAGAAGCATGGTTGAGCATAATGAACCTGGTATGTAAGATACAAAACAAAACCCTTTGCCGCATTTCTAAGACTGTTTCCTGTGTGTTAAGACACTTGGTTGTCCCATTCTCGGGGATAATCATGAATATCCTATCCTATTCTGTAGCATTAAGTTTATATATAACCCAAAGGTTAATTGCAACAGCTCCGGTAACCCGATGGTGAACGCGAGGTAGTCTGACTATTGCCCGTGTGTTAACCTCTTTGGTTTTCCCATTCACGAAATAAACATGAATATCCTATCTTAATCTAAATAAACCAATACTTGTAGAATCACCCCTTGAACGAAACGTTGGATCCTCTCATCTCTCTCGAAGTGCCAGGTCCGCACCTCGATTCGCCGGATTCAAATTTCCTAGGAAGAAGCAAGCTGTTGTCAACCAGAAAGATATCACACAAAAACTACAAAGCAAAGTGGAACCTTTTGATGCTGAAGTCAAGTTCCAGGACCTGATCCAGAAATCCGGTTTCATTCAAATTTCTCAGCAAATAAATATCCCGACCCAAAAAACAGCGCCTGCTTACATCGTTGAACCAAGAAACCCCATGCAACCTGTTACACAAGCCGTGAAGCCCAGCAGTGCTCCTAGTGGTGAAGAACTCGGGGCTAGTATAGTTGGGATCAGTCTCGGTGGATCGTCGGGTAAATCAAACCTCGTAATTCCACAGAATTTCAAACGTTCGAAAGTTTCTACCGTACGATATTCAGGACCCGCTATTTCCACTGGAAACATTTCTCCAACCGCAGCAGCAAAGCCAAACAAACTACAGTTGCAGGGAGATTCAGTTCGTCTTAATCTTGATAAAAACATCCACCAAATCTACCGTGACCTAGGCATACCGAAACGCAACACGTCACCGTCCAACCAATTTAACAGCAGCAGGAAATCCTCTTCCCGACCCCAATCATCCGCTGTATCGAGAACCAGTCGTTATTCCAACCCGGAATCCGAAAGTTTGGTCGTCAATATCCCAACGGCGGCGATTGCGGACGGAGAAATACCTCGGCAGAGCCACACTGATAAAGATAATGCTACAAAGCGTGAACGGCAAACTCAACCAGAGGAAGAACTGTGTGATGAACCTCCTACCCAGGATCCTGATAAAATAAACATGGCTGACCACAAAGAAATCATCGTAGATGGGGAACCCCCACATCGAATCCCAACTCATAGAAATAACACTGAAGTCGCGGATTCAGAGACACAGTACAATCCTCCAAGTGGTGAAACCATTTCATTTGATGGTAAGTTCATGTGTTCCTACACCTTTTACATTGTTTAGACCAGGAGTGGGCAACTTATCTGCTTGGCGGGTCAGTTGTGGGAAAATGAAGTTCTTGGTGGGCCGGATTATTACATGAATAGTATTCAATATCTTAACCACATTACAGGGAATGGTTACATAGTCTACGAGCCGGTCAAAATCCCTTCTCGGGGTTGGCCGTATGTTGCCCATACCTAGTTTAGATAGTATAAATTAGCAATGGAAAAACAGTGCGTTGAAATCAAGGTTCATATGTTCTTACACCAGTTAAAACGTTCATCTGCACCTTTAAAGCCACAGCGCTCAGAATACTCCTGTTATATAAGTAGTAGGCGTTACCCTTCCCTAAACACTAATCTAAACCCCAGAACTAACCCTAACTTCAACCCCATGTTTAAAACTAACTCCAATGTCCTCATATTCATTTTAGTGTGCAGTTTCCATCCTTCCTGCTTTCCCTTCCTTTAGTTTCCCTTCATCTGTACTGTCAAAACCACAGTGTACGGAATAGTCGTGTTTCTTATATAAATATATTGCTATTTTGCAGGTGAACATGTCGCGGATGCTAAAGATTCAAAGAATGAGGTTTCCATTGAGTCCCAACCACAAGAAGCAGAGCATACCAAGGACAACCTTTCTGCAGTCGAAGACACAAAAGAAGAGGGTCCACGTTTAAATGAAGATGAGAAGATCACATCTGCAGTTGAGAGCTTGAAAATCACATCAGCAGTCGAGAGCTTGAGCCTCGAGTCCCAATTTCTACAGAAGAGCGCAAGTGAGGGAAACATCAACCTCGCTGCGATTGAAGATTCATCGATCGTGGAGGATGAGGTCGATATACGTGGGGTTACAAGGGTGACAGTGAACATCCCCTCTAACATGCAGGTTAATGAGGATAAGTAACCTCCCCTGAACATCAGAGTTGGTTGACATTCTGTACTTTAGTGGAAGATATCAATATTTCCACTCTTAGTGGAAGATATTATTTTATCATCGGCCGCTATTTTTGTGTAAGATATGTTAAAACACACAGTCACCATCAGGTGATATGGTGCAACATAGAATTGTTGAAAATAGCATATGGTAGGTCTCGAACTAATAATCTTCAGTATACATACAGTTTTTTAGAATTTCGGGATTGTTATTGATGGGCATTCAACAAATTTAATATTTAAATAGACGTTACATGTTACTAATCACTTTTTTTCCTAATAATCGACTAGTTTTAAGTAATGGCGTCGGTCTTGTGCATGCATTTTGTATCTGTGAATGACACAGTTGACTCCCAATAATGTAACTGACAAATTAATGTACTAACTGTGACAAACTATCTTCAGAGATTAGTGACTAAGCTGCTCCATATGGTACTATATGCTTTTTAAATTATGTTGGAATGGATTTAACTTTTTTATTCCTATTTCTTAATATTTTATTTGTATTTTTTAATATAAATAAGTCTTAGATTTTTATTATTTTTACCGTTTTACACAAAGATTTATTACTGTTATTTCTATGCCTAAACTTTTGTTTTTACTAAGTATTATGTATCATTTAGTAAATTTTGAATTTTTTTGTGGATTGAGGGCAAAATACTCGAATCGATTTTGAAATAAAAAATTAACCACAAGTTTTGTGCTAATTGAATTTATTGAGTATCCAAAATATCCAAATTTTCAATCAGTTTCATTGTTTGAATTGCATGAAAAGATCCATGCTTATTTATTTATTGCTTGTCAATTGAAATAAATATCTTGAAGGTGGTTTCAAACGGAGTTGTGTGGAGCTGCTGATGGTGAGAAACTCGCTTGTCTGCAATATATGGTTATGTTTAAGATCTCATTACTTGGCCAGCTAGCTCCATTATGTGCACATTCCGGTTCAATACTTAGTGCACATTATTACATAAACAATCGTCAGATTACCTCTTGTCCACTGTAAGTTTACCGGAGCGATTTTTAGTGTATTGTATAGGGTTACGATGTATTGGATTCAGGTGATTTTCATTAAGTGCCTTTCTAAGGAATCATTTGTCCAAAACTACATACTATACCCCACCGGTTATTTTAGCGGTTAAGTGCGTCGCGTTTCTATCGAAAGGCTACAGGTGCGAAACTGGTCACTAGCTAGTCGGATGTTTCCTTGGCCAAGGCGCTTTACGGACATTGCTGAACCCAGAGGATTAATGGTTTCTACCAAATTGAAGGAACGTGTCTATCATATACAACACACTGCAAAAGCTCCGGTAACCGACAGTGGGCGCAAGGTGATCTGATGATTGCCCGTGTGTTAACCCCCTTGGTTTTCCTATCCACAAGAATAAACATGAATATCCTATCCTATTTCCGATAAAGCTAAACAGCTGTACAAAATACTCACGCAGTGACTTTCCGGTAAACCATGTATGCAAGTGCGATGATCACAGCCAGCATAACTGCAGCCAAGATAATCAATATCAAAACCATCACGTTTCCTTGAGCAGCTGAAAGCATAGGAGAAATTAAATTACCTTTAAATACTGTGCACACGAAAGATTTTAAACCATAATAACTTGCAACATTTAAGTTTTGTTGTTGAAAATACGATACACACACTTAACACCTAAAATCAAGCAACTGGTTGATATCCACCATTACTTAGAACATCAATAGTGTCACATCAAATCTAAATTAATAAGCTGTTTTCTCAGAAAAAAAAGCAGACAGAAAAAATTGGAAAACTAATAGTGTAAAAGTACATAAAATAATTTTTATATAAAACATTTTACAATATAAACATATTATGTCCAAATTTTTCTTGGAAATAACAAAATTAAGTTAAAATAGTATTAGACTCTTACGTGTGGTACAGTTTCTTCCTGGCAGGTTGGGGTTGGCGTCTACAAATCCAGTTTTACAAACGCACGTGTATGTGCCTGTTGTCATGTTCCCAATGCAATATGCTTTTGAGTGGCAGTACTGGCGTAAGTCATCAAGGCATGGGTTGAATGCTGTGAATGAGGATGGTTGGTAATGAAGTGACTGGTTAAATAGGATTTCCTCGTGAATAGTCTGGCCACTTGTCACAATTGTGTATAAAGCAATTTAGCTGAGGTGCCTTTAGCTACTACATTATTGCTTGAATCGAGCGCTTGGATCCCTAACGCCGATTTAGCTAAGCAAGCCAGCAAATAGCTTAATTGGTTAGAGAGTTGCTTGTCTACCGACGGTTGAAAATCTTTGCAATGGAAATCAAGTGCTGTTTTGACGATTGTGTTTGAGTGTATTATTAATTGGGTTAAAGATATTCTTACCCCTTTCGTTTTCCATTAACATATAAAATATGAATATCCTATTCTGCCCAACATTTATCTATGCAACACACTGCTGTATCAGCTTAAGTAAATAAACTTTAATCATGGGGTATCACTGACCCAGATGCAAGCCAATTCTCGCTTAACAGTTGGAGAAAGTAAGTAAACCCAAAATTTTTTAATTTATTTCTTAAAACTTACGTCCGATGAATGTTCTGTCTGGCTTGATGTTTCCACTGCTCAGACTGATTGTTTCTGGAACATTCCGGAACGTATTCTGCACCTCATCATTCACCACTTCGTAACCTGGCACCTCACCAGCTGTGTCATTGTAGAAGGGAACACTTCGGATGTGAACTTTGAAGCTCACCTGAGAGGCAAAATTAACGATAATTCATAATTCTAATAATATATAATAATTTTAATCTAATAATATATAATAATTCTAATTCTAATAATATATACTAATTCTAACAAAGGTAAGAATTAATGGGCTTTCTATGGCCTAAATTCCTGATCCCGGTGGCTACCGTGGACCCGTCCATATTATTGTATTGTAATATAAAGGGTAAGAATTTAGCCAAATTCATCAAAAAATAGTAAATTGTTGTTTAAAATTATTGTTTTAGACGGGAAAACAAATAGGTAATTATTACACAGAAAATCACCACATTACGTTGTGCCAACTACTAAGTTTAAGAGCCCAAGGACATAACTGACTAGCTAGCAACCAGTTTCATACCCTCAACCCTTGGACTGAACAGTGACGCACCGAACCACCAGACTAATCTGTTGGACAAATTGTGCCAACTATTGTGTTTCAGAGCCATGGCAATGTAATTGAGAAATTTTAATATTTCAGTTCAGATAAACTGGGTCTAGGCACCATCCACCAGTCCTGTTCAAAGACACTAACGACTAGAAAGCAACTGGTTTCAAACAAACTCTCTCTCAGCTTACGGCCAACTCTTTAAAAGACTGAGCGAATTGGGCATAGAATTTATAAATTTTTCGTTAAAGATACTTTTTTTAATTCCAGCAATATAAACCAGTTAAAACAGTACCAGTTGAAACAGAATTTTAATCATCACCGTCTTTACACTCATATATATTTAAAACTATTCATACCAAAAACAAATAGGTTACACACCGTAATTGCCTAACAACAGGACTGCGAGCACGTGGAAACTTACCCTCAATAAACTCTTCTTATCTGGATCATCTTCATCTGGTGAAACTTCATATTCCGCGTCGCTAATCTCATAAGTGTTGTTTAGTTCCGAGAATGCCTTATCCATCTGAGATTATTTTGCTGTTTACAGTTTATGAAGTAGATACGAAATATCTTGGTAAGAAAACTTAAAAATAATAACAATTTAATTTAATCCATTATATTACAGGGTTATATCCATTAGATTACAGGTTATATCTTGTATTAGGTATTGGTCACAAGCTTGTATAAGGTATTGGTCACAAGCTTGTATAAGATATTGGTCACAGCTTGTATGATGTACAAATCACAAGCTTGTATATTGTACAAGTTACAGGCTTGTATATGTACAGCTTGTATTTAGCATGCACAGCTTGTATTTAGCATGACTTATATAAGATATTGGGCCAAGTCCGGTTATAGTTTCTAAATTTAATAAATCAAATTCACTTACAGCAACCAGAACCTCCTGGGTTATATTCCTTGAAGTATCGTTCAATATATCTCTATTGTTTAGTTGCACGTAAACCACAGCTTCATAGGTGACATCTAGAAAACAACAACAATGTATCTTTTTAAGTTGGATATAATTCCATTGCACACATCATGCATACATACATGTTACCAGATCATGGCAGTGTGTTGAAAATGTTGGATAAAAGTATAAACGGAAATTGACTAATATTACATTTGATGTTTTTTTAGGATAATTGTACCTTTCATTTTTCTCTCTTTTTTATCCCTGTATTTTACCAGTTGTAGTGGAGAACACACATTTAAAAATAAGCTGAACTGTTTCAATTGTCTCAAATTTCCTTTTTTTTTGATTTTTTTTGGTGGTAAGCGAAAAAAAGCAAAATTGTGCGCTTATCGCGAGTTGGTGGTCTTAGACCGAAACCACTACGTGCAATGTGGAAATTAACCCACTCGGGGTAGTATCCGTACTAGGTGGATGCTGGCAGACACTCTTCACGAGTACCTCCACAGCGTGTGAGCTCAAGTTTACCTGTTATTGTTGCTCTGCTTGTGGTTTCAATGGTGGAAGTTTCAAGAGAAGTTGTCTCGATTACTTCTGTTGTTTGTGGAGATGCTGTTGTTTCTGCTGGTATCTCAGGTGGTTCAACTGGAAGGGATATGGTTATGATGCAATATAATTAGTATCAAAGCCAAAAATCTGTTAAATTTTTTGAGAGTAAGAATTTATTTGCATGTGGAAGCTCACGCGAGTAATGCCAGTAAATCTTTTTATGCAAGTAACAGGAGTAATTTGCGAGTACAGGAATAAACCCCCAAGTATATAACAAAACCGTTCGCAATGATGAGGATTTGTTTTAAA
>CH000091.1:50880-64944 GCA_000149265.1 Ciona savignyi | reverse complement strand
CCTTGGACCGGTTGTAAGTTGGTTACATTAAACTCCGATTTATTACTGCGTAAATAGAAGGTTTAATAAATTAGATAATGTTAGTTTAGATTTATCTTTGAACTGCTATTTTAACATTGCACAATAGGTTATGAAATTAAGATATTTTGGACTTTTAATGTTTTATTCCATTTTAGCAGGAATATCACTCGTATTTTACACAGATGATACCTAAAGAAAAATGATTAAAATTGTGTATAAAATATCCAAATATAATGATGATAATATTCTATTATATTTCATACACAGTTTAAATTATTCTTTATGTACTAATTTAGTAAAATACAAGTGAAATTCCTGCTAAAATATTCAAATATAATAGTATCTTTATATTTGGATACCAAATCATCTAACAAAAAGACACAAATGGTACCTTGGTTGAGGAAGGACATTGTATTGTTTTGGGGGTAAGTTTGGTTTCTCATTGTTATAAGCTTCTACAGTGTATGATGTCACAGAGGGGTCATTATTCCATTGAATATTCAAGTTCGTCGTGGAAACTTCAGTTGCAATGAGTTCAGTAGGTCGTACTGGTGGTACTGGAGATAAAAATAATCTTTATAGCAAACATTAAAGAAAACAAAAAATAAACTAGAACAGTTGTGTGATCTAATGGTCAACGGGACCAGTTCATATACCACTCCTATATCCCTATATAAAAGTTGATCTTGGTAATGAGCCCATCAGAGGTTAGAAATTTAGCCCTAAAAAAGTCTCCCAATAAAACTATATCATTATTTTCTAGCAAACACTACTTACATGTTATTACAGATTTTGCAAAGACTGGTCCAAGATTATCCTTTGTTTTCAATTGAAGAGAAACCTCAAAGTTGTCTCCAGCTTTTAGGTTGTTTATAACAAGTGATGGAGTGTCATTTGTTGGGATGGTATAGTTCTGTAATAAGTTAAAAGATTTACGAAAAATAAAATTAGATAAAATATATATCCTTTATCCCTTGGGTGGAAATACATGGTGGGATAATAGAGGTACACAACTAACTATTAGCTCACAGCTTTTCAATCTCTATTTTCTTCCGATGTTCCACAATATTAGGCAACCATTATAAGTAGGATAGGATAGGATATTCATGTTTATCCCTGTGAATGGGAAAACCAAGGGGGTTAACACACGGGCAATCGTCAGATCCCCTCGCGCCCACCGTCGGGTTACCAGAGCTATTGCAGCTTGATGTGTATGATACACACATTCCTTCAATTTGGTAGAACCCATTAATTTGTTGTGTTCATGCAATGTCCGTTAAGTGCTTTGCCCAAGGACACAACTGACTAGCTAGCGACCAGTTTTGAACCTACAACTTTTCAGTTGAAAGGTGTCACACTAAACAGCCTAACCGGCCGGACTAGTGACTGTTGCCTTAAAGACTTACTAAACTAAATCATATTATTACCTTTTCGAAAGTCCCATTGTTGGTTACAACAACAAAGTATTCATCAAATTCAATTGGTTCCGGTACTGGAGTAATATCGACTACCAAACTTGTGATATTGGGAGTTACCGTCCAGTTTGCCCACATTACTGGAAAAGTAAACATAAATGAAGATGAACTGTATGGTACGCTTTGATGTTGTTATTTATAGTACTGTTATACTGATTAATGTTGTTATGTTCAAGTCATGGTGAGATTTATTTATAATTAGGGAAACCAACTATACAATAAAACAGTTTAGAGATGCCAGTTAAATCAAAGATGTGACCAAGATAGCTTTAAAGTTCTTTATTGGTGAACATATTGATTAGAAAAACCAAACATTGAGTAAAATATATCATATATAAAATTTGTACATTCTAGGAAAAGAACAAAGAGCATATATGCTTTTGTGTTCGAATATTTTAAATAAAATACAACTGTAGTAAAAAATAGGAACACAAATTCCATTACACAAACCTTGTTGTATTGTACGAGTGAAAAACTGAAACACCGCACCATACTGCCCTGCAAAGGTCTCAATTTGAACCGTATAATTGGTCTCAGGGGTCAAGTCTTGCACAAGTATGGGTACTGTCTCCAAGCTGAACAGCATAATAAAGGATTTAGTTTTATATGCAATAAAAATAGTGATAGTATGATATTAAGATAATCTACAATATAACTAGCAAATTGTTGAATGAAAACCAGATGCGAAACTGGTCGCTGGCTAGACGGTTGTGTCCTTGGGCAATGCACTTTACGGACATTGCCCGAACCCAGCGGATTAATGGGTTCTACCAAATTAAAGGAACGTGTTTATCATACACAACACACTGCAATAGCTCCGGTAACCCAACGATGGGCGTGAGGTGATCTGACGATTGCCCATGTGTTAACCGCTTGATTTTCCCATTCACTGGGATAAACATGAAGTCCTAAATTTGAAAAATATAAATTTGACAAAAATATCCTATTTAGTTTAGTTTAGTTTAGTTTATTTTTTGTTTCCACGATGAAAATTAGAACTAAAATTTAAAGGTTAAAAATATTTTACCCTGCTGAAACATTCTTGGTAGCGATAACAATATTTGGTTGTTCCGTATCTATAATTTTAACTTCATAGTAATCTTTATATCCTCTGGAGGGCGAGAAAGAGAGTGATATGGTTGAGTAACTCGGACGTAAATCAGCATCAACAACTGGACTTGGCTCTGTGGTGTAAAGACGGTAAAATTAAAATATAACAAAACTTACAACTCTGTTACTGAAAGCATAAACTGTGTCGAAAGCTGTATCAACAAAAATTTGTCTTTGTGGGGTGTAAAATTTTAAATACAACTGCAGCTGTAAAAACTCGACGATGAGAATATACTATGTGGGAGCTATATAAACAGCTCTTCATGACAAATTAACTTGGTTTAGCATGTCGTTTTTCAGCAGAAAGGTTGCAAGTTTAAAACTGGTGACTACCTAGTCAGTTGTGGTTTTGGGCAGGTCACTTAACAGACATTGCCTGAACCTAGTGGAAGCAAACAAAACTCACTGCAATAGCTCAACAGATTATGCTCGAAATTTTGTTTGAGAATGATTTGTAAACAGTATAACTGGGCAGTATTATGCCTAAAGCTGAGTGTTATTGGACTAAAGACTGTTTTACATGAAAAAATATGGTTTATATGTATTTTTAATACTGTGGTTTATACATATTTTGTTAAAAAATGGTAGAAAAGAGTAGGATATTTATATGCAAACCCATTAATGGAAAAACTCAATCAGATTACATTGTGTAACCGTCAGATTACTGGAGCCATTACAAAAAAAAACAGAATCATATGGGAACAACTTCAGCAGCCATACTTGTTCTAGCTGTAATCCTCAATGTTGGCCCAACACTATTGATCCGATCTCCACGAGGTGTCAAGTAAATAGCGTGCAACGATCCTGGTTCCAAGTCTGTTATGTTTGCTCTTACCTTCCCACTGGAAATAAAGTGTTGACGAAAAATGTCACAAAATTGCTGCTGTTTTAAACTCTCGATTTTTTTGTTTAGAAATATATTATTTTAACAGAAACTGTTATGTTATTTTGACAGAAACTGACATGTTAGTCTGACAGAAACTGATATATTACTCTGACTCTTATAAACAAAACTGTAGTTTCATACCTGATTATATTTAAAGGCAAAACTGTGGTGTTTATTCTTGAGACAGTGGTATTATCCAGATTTTCCGTTTCAAGGAAATACAACGAAACTGCTTCGTCATTTGTCCATTCCACCTCAAGACTATGTTCAAATGTTGTTGTGACTTGTAGGTCCCGTGGCAACACAGGATTCCCTTTGGAATTTATAATGTATAGATTTATATCATTTACACATGATGTTTTCAATTTATTAGTAGTAAGCAACTTATATGGATTGATAATATGTATTGGGGATAATCATGTTTATGTACTAAATAAGACAAAAATGTGGTAAGGAAATTTAGTTTTAGTTTAGTTTATTTTTTGTTTTCACAATAAAAACATTAAGTAGGATTATTGATAAAAATTTGGAAAACAGAAAAAAACACCAAAATGACAGTCGTTAGAACACGTCTAAAAGAGCAATAAATTATTAAAATTTGGTATAATTAGGCGTGGCTGCTAAACCCAATAATTTATTTAAGGTTTATAGCCATTAAATCCATAACTGTAGCAATGACTGTAAAGTTCTTTACAAGTTGTAGGAGCAGCAGTTAACTAAAGATTTTATAATTTTTATTACTAATGATTCATATCCATCATTATTAATTCAACATTTAAAATCAAATTGTAAAAAAATTAAATTTATTTTGACCAACCTAATTTTTTTCCTAGCACCAAAAATTGAAAAAAAACATTTTAAGATTTAGAAATACAACATTTACTTACAGGTTAAAACCCTTTTTATGGAAGGCGAACTACTTGAATTTTCTCTTTGCAATCTTAGAGTAACAAAGTATGTTCTGCCTGCTTTTAGGTTCAAGAATTCCATGAAAGGATTTGTGTCATTGGAGGGAAGCGAGAAGGACTGCAAAATAAGACGTGTAAGGAATTAAAGTTTTTTCCCATTTCTTTGGCCTATAAATGCTTTTAATGCTGTTAAACCAAAAATGAAGTAGAAGTTAAATCTGGTTTTACAATACTCTGCACTTTATCTTATTCTTATCGTACCATGCAATGTGATAAAGTTTATATTTTTTGGTTTTCAGGTGCAAATATTTTCAGATGCAAATGAATACAGCAAAAAACAACAGAAGTAACATTGAGTCGTTTATCAAATTAAGTTATTTGGCATGTGTGTTGCCATGATGGCTCGGGAAACTAATGGGCCTTCTATGACCTAAATTCCTGGTCCCCGGGCTACCGTGTACCCGCCCATACTACTGTAATTTAAATGGGTTTTGCCAAAAGCGTGTACCAAACTTATTTACAATCCAAAAATTTAAATTAAAATGACTATCCAAAAGCTTCCTTAAATTGAAATGAGAGAGATAAAGCATGAAAGAAAAGTGGCATTAAAATGACCCGTGCAAGCTGGAAAAGACAAAATGTTAGTAAAACTACCTGTAGCACAACTGAGGGTTCAGATTCGTAGGAGAGTGAAATGTTGTAGGAAATAAAATCCCTAGGGGCAGGGATGGGGATTATCTCCACCGCTATGCTCGAGTCATCTGGGTGGGCATGGAAATTGTGCCAGACATCATTGGTGTCTCCTGTGGAACAACAGCATCAAAAAAAGTTTTTATTTTTTTGGCGGCCACGTCCGCTTTATTTATTGAATTATATCCGTTTTCTTTTCAGAAAAATCAGAAAAAGCATCAGAAAACGGTCAGAAAAATTAGAAAAATCATCAGAAAAAGTTTTTTTATTTTTTTGGCGGCCACGTCTGCTATATTTATTAAATTTTATCCTTTTTTTTATGACGTTCTTTAACGATTGTTCGCTTTGCCGTCTTTTCCTGTTCCTGTGTCGTGATTTGATTCGTTTGCCATTTTTTAATCATGGGGCAAAAAAATAAAGAAACTAAACTAAACTATTTCAAGAAAGGATACTTCTGTTTTGGCTGATAATGACTGTTGTTAAAAAGGTATTAAAATATCACATTTACAGTCAGGTTATCTAGTATATCCATTGTATAGTATTAACAAGAAAATTAATTTTAACTTGGTGCAATAGAGTAAGACTGACTAAAAGTAATGTGATTTGTTGTCATTTCAACCATATGGTTTTAACGAGTTTTAACAAAACTGTTGCCCTAACCATTTAACTACTGAGTTCAAGCAATGTCTGCTGAACTAACTAAAAACACAACCGAAAACCTTGCAGCTGGTTCGATCATACAACCTTCCAGCTTGCGGCCGAAGCTTAATCACTGAACCAATTAGTGGACAACTAAAGACACCTAGTTAGTACCAGTAACATTAATATACGAACTCCACACATACCTATTGTTGCATTCTTGCTAGAAGCTATCCCATTCACTGACAGATACTGAGCCCGAATAGTGATGGTGTAGGTAACTCCACTTATGAGGTCATGGAATGTTGTGTTCATGTCATGTACATCGGCTGGAACCTCTTGTGTTGTGACAGTTTCGTTGGGGGTTCCGCTGTAAAAAATATGTATCTTGTGCAATAATATAGACTATGGACCATTGGAACATAAAATTGGGAGATAGTTAATAATGATCTGGATATTTTTTAAGTTACACAATAACAGGGAAATAAGTTTTTTAAATTATGATAGAATATTTATGTTAATCCCCAGGAATGGGAAACCAAGGGGGTTAACACACGGGAAATCATCAGAAATCATTGTGGTCCCTTAAGGTATTAAGATTATTGTGGACCTAACACATCTACTAATACTCTTTTAAATCCTTTACCAAATCACAAATTTTGGTGATCTATTTTATATGCATAAATGTAATACGCAAGAGCAAAAACTCCAGACGTTCATAACATATGTTTTACCACGAATTTAATAAATATATTGACAAATTCATTAAAAATATATAATCGACAAATTCATTAAAAAATATAGTTACCTGAAAGCCAAAGTTAGAACGTAGTTATCAGCAGGATAGACACTCTCCCATGTCACAACAGCCGATGTGTTGGAGGTTGTAACATTCCAAAACAAGATGGTGGCTGGCGCCGCTGTGTAATCGGTGGCAAATATATTGTATTAAAAATAATCTATTTATTTTAAAAATATAGGATACATGTTTATCCCCGTGAGTGGTAAAATCAAGGGGGTTAACACATGTGCAATCGTCAGATCAACCTTGCGCCCACCGTCGGGTTACTGGAGCTATTGTGTTATGTATGATTCACATGTCTCTTTAATTTGGTAGAACCGAATAATCCGCTGGGTTTAAGCAATTTCCGTTAAGTGCCTTGCCCAAGGACACAACCGACTAGTTAACAACTGGTTTCCAACCTGCAAGCCTTGGACTGAAAGGCAACGGACTTAACGACTAAACTAATCTGTCGGACATTAATTCCTATAGACGAATAATCAAAGAAGTTGTAAGACATTTATATAACTATGTTCACAATAATAACCCACCAGGTGTTGTAAAGTTAAGAGATTGTGGGTCACTTATAACCCCCTTTATAACTGCAACCACCGTTACTGAGTAAGTTGTGTTTGGAGTTAGCTGCATGAATTCTACTGGGAAGTCAACGTCAGTTGAATTGATGGTTTGGTTGCCGATAACTTGATCTAAGCCGCTGAGTGTGATTGTTGCCATGTACAGATCAGGGTTTTCAAGTGGCGGTGTTATCTTGATACTAGCTTGCGTCAGATTCCTTGCCACCAATGATATGTTGCTCACAGCAGCAGGCTTCACTGTATTTAAATAAGATTTTTAAATTGGAATAGGATAAGATATAGGATAATCATGTTTATCCACGGGAATGGTAAAATCAAGTGGGTTAAAACACAGGCAATCAAATTAGCTCGTGCCCATTGTCTGGTTACCGGAGATATTGCAGTGTGTTGTGTATGATTTACACGTTCTTTCAATTTAGTAGAACTCATTAATCCACTGGGTTCAGACAATGTCCGATAAGTTGCTTGCTTAAGGATACAACTGACTAGCTAGAAACCAGTTTTGTATGTGCAACCTTTCGGGTGAAAGGCGATGCACTAAACGACCAGACTAACTCGTCGAGACAAAATCTAATATTACTTTTTTTAATTCTTCATTTTTAAAGTAAATACCAAAAATATTATAGGTAAAAACAAAACAGCAAACCAATAATTACAAATTATGAACAGCGCAACAGAAAACTTATGGGTTTGTAAAACCTAAATCTTGTTAAGGAAACTAGATTCTTCTATTTTGATCAAATTGAAATATTGTGACTAACAATGAAGCCCTTTAAAACTTGAAATAATAATATTCGACTAGCAGAAATGACCACAAATTATGCTGGATGAAAAATAAAAGAATAATATTAACCACAACTTTTTGAATTATTTAATGATAATGCCTGCTTTTTGGCAAAAAATGACTAGTTCTGCAATTAATATTCTATGAACCAAGCAACGACTGGTAAAGTGAAAATTGGTTCTTACAAGTTTTCCCGACCAACGTTGCGTTGTCCCCTGAGCTTCCAGCACTGACACCAAGTGGAACAACTGTCAGCAGGTAGTTAGTGCTGGGTGTCAAATTGTGGAACTCAGCGTCAGATTGATTCCTGGATGAAATAGACGTTTTGCAACTTTGAGTTAAAAAATACAAAAACATTGAGGGATTTGAATAAAAAACAAAAGAAAACAAAAACAAAAGCTGTAGCATTATCTCATATTATACACATCATAAGAAACCAACCCAATTTATAAGGCAGTTTAGTTTATTTTTGGTTTCCACAATGAAAACACGCTGCAGGACCTTTGATAAAAATTTGGAAAACGAGAAAAAATGGCAAAACGACAGTCGTAAAAAGGTAACCCGATGATTTTACCATTTCTAATGTTTAATGGTTTGGTGAATTACCATTTTTTAGGATGGAAATAAAACAGTAGCAACATCGCATTCACATACAAAACATTGTAAGGTGATAGCACCCCTCTTTATGGGAATAAACCCAAAATATATAGTTTGATTAAGCTACTTACTCTTTAGCTGGGAAGATCAATAGTTTTATCAAATCATCTGGTTTATCAAGATTTTCGGCAGTTACAATGTAAGAAGTCACTGAAGGATCTAACTTCCACCCGACGGTTATGCTTGTTGCATTTGTGGATGATACGGTAAGATTGACTGGCTGAACTGGTGGTACTGCAGAAAAAATTGGTTATAGGATAGGGTATATTCATGTTTATCCCTGTGAATGGGAAAGCCAAGTGGGTTAACACACGGCAATCGTCGGATCATCTCGCGTTCACCGTCGGGTTATCATACCTATAGCAGTGTGATATGTATGATTCACATGTTTCTCCAATTAATTAGAACCCATTTAGCCGTTGTGTTCAGGCAAAGTCCGCTAAGTGCCTTGCCCAAGGACACAACTGACTAGCTAGCGACCAGTTTCGAACCTGCAACCATTCGGCCAAAAGACTAACCCACTAACTGACAGGGCTAATAAAGCAAATATTTAGTTATAAGCAACATAAAAGTGGGTTTTGTATGTAATATTTTAGGAATAAAAAAGCAATTAAAGAAACAGAATTAATCTTACAGGTGGTAACTATCCTTGCGGCAGGAGGGCTGGAACTTGAATCATTTTGCATTTGCACAACGACCAGGTAATCATTGCCAGCAGAAAGGTTGTTAAGTATTCCACTAGGTGATGTGTGGTTTATGGGGATGGCAAGTGACTGCGGATGAAGAATTATTATGTAAATAATAACGCAAAGTAGTATGTAAACAAATTTCAAGAATTCAAGGTGACTAGGATAGGATAGGATATTCATGTTTATCCCTGAGAATGGGAAAACCAAGGGGGTTAACACACGGGCAATCGTTAGATCACCTCGCGCCCACCGTCGGGTTACCGGAGCTATTTCAGTGTGTTGTATATGATAGACACGTTCCTTTAATTTGGTAGAACCCATTAATCCGCTGGGTTCAGGCAATGTCCATAAAGTGCCTTGCCCAAGGACACAACCGACCAGCTAGCGACTAGTTTCGCACCTGCAACCTTTCGATTGCAAAACTTAACCGCCAGACTAACTAGCTGGACTGACTATTTACAAACCAACATTTATCCAAGGGTATCGACCCTGGTTAGGAAAACCCTCATCTTGTTCACTGTAGCATAATGTATGCACATAAGATTATTCACGTAACTCTTCATTTAAATGCATCAGTTAGTTGTATATTAAATAAAAATAATAATGATCTTAACAAAAAACACAAAACCAAAAGCAACACAATTCTTTTCAGTTATAGAGATTTAAAAAAATTGCTGTATAACATTTTGAACTAAATCAATTTTGAAAATAAAAAAAATTATATTGCCTTAATGTTTTTGCCTAAACTGTCTCACAGTTTTATGCTCTAAAAAATGAATAACATGCACTCACAGTAATTAATACATCTGGTGACTTCAGGTCGAAAATAGAAACATTATACTGATTGTATAACCCAGTATCAATTGGGGTAATGATGTTGACTTGAATGCTCGAATCGGTGGCGTTTGTTGTAAAATTCAACCCATCAGTTCCATTCACTATTATGTTAAGGGGTATTTAAAGTTTAAAAAAATGATCACTAATATTTAGGACATGTAAGAGTAAAAAAATACAGCAATAATATACCAGACATTTTTATTTTTAAATGGGTTGCTATAAGAAGCATTAGTTAAATTAATCAAGAAGAATAAAAAAAGGTTTTCAGTAACAATTTGTAACACTTTGTAAGAATGAGATTACTATATAAATTTAGCCTGACTTTTTAAATTAGTAGGGACACAAAAACATCTTTGCCTAGATATAAAGTACTTGGAATAGGAAAAGTATAGGATAGAAGTTTCTCCTCGTGAATGAGAAAACCTTGGGGGTTATAGTAATCGTCAGATCACCTCGCGCTCACTGTCGGATCAGCGGAGCTATTGTAGTGTGTGTTGTGTATGATTGAGACATTTTTTTAATTTAGTAGAACCTATTAATATGCTGTGTTTAGGCAATGTCCATTAAGTGTCTTGCCCAAGGACACAACTGACTAGCTAACTTCAACCCTTCGGCTGAAAAGGCGACGCACTAAACCACCAGACTAATCTGCCGGGACAGATCCAGATTACCTGTCACAGTTTTGCTGAGTGGAGTTCCATCTACACCCTTGTACTGCGTATTGATGGTAACATTGTATTCAATGCCAGGGTATAGGTTGGGAAATACATGCTGGGATAGGTTTGGCAGTATGGTGGCATTTTCTACTGCATTCGAAGGGCTTGCACTAAAAGAAAAAAAGAAAAAGATTTAAAAATTTGGGATTATTTTTTTTCTTTAGCCTAGTACCCACTACTTGCAATACTTTTGAGCAAGTTGCTTTACAAAATGACAAAATGCATTAACCAAAATGATGTTGTTTCATATCATGAATTTTATGTATTTTATACAAGTAATAATTGTTTTTGCATCTCAAGTGTAAGCACAACTTGTTAAAATAGGATGAGATAGGATATTTTATGTTTTATCTCGGTGAATGGAAAAACCAAGGGGGTTAACACACGGGCAATCGTCAGATCACCTCGCACCCACCGTCTGGTTACCAGAGATATTGCAGTGTGTTGTGTATGATTCACGTGTTCCTTGAATTAAGTAGAGCACATTAAGCCGTTGGACTAAACGGGCGGACAAAATATAACAATGATATCCCCTACTACAATATCATTAACAAACACCACACATCACATACATCCAATATATCATTACCTAAACGCAATAGTCAGAATGTAACGATCACTTGGATCAACAGGATCCCAAGTAACCAAAGCTGCTGTTGTAATCGCCTGCACATCCATTGTTAATATTGATGGTGGAGGCACTGTGAAAGAGTTTATATAAAAACACTTAAATGTTAACCTAAATGAAGATTATGTATTTGTTCAGTATACATTTTATTTACTTATGTCAACCAGATGAAACGCAATATTAATAGCGAATTTCTGTTACTTTTCTAGTTAAGATCTTATTTGTTTAAGACAATTAAAGATAAAACATAAATGTTAAAAAGACACATTGGAATTCATAAAAATAAAAGATTAACTTACAGGTTTCTAGTGAGCGTAGTTTTGGTTCACTTGAATAGTTCTTGAGAGTAGCAACAGCAAATATCATATAATCATCCAGAGGGGTTAATCCAGTGAACACAGCGGTCAAATTATCTCCACCCTCTGTAGCTATAATTTAAGAATACAAAGTTAACATTGGATTATTAACATTTTTACTTGATACAGATATGCTATTATTAGCATCCAACAAATTTTTTTTGAGGAATATGGTAAAACTGATCACTGAAAATATTATGACAAAAATCATTAAAAATATTATGCATAAATAACACATTTATTTAAGATTTGCAAATAGTCATCACAGATACCAACCATTTAGCTGTACTGTTTGTAGCACGTTGTTTGTGTCATTAAGTGGGGTGATCCACACTTTATACCCATCCACACTTTGATTAGTAGGGGTTAATCTAGTTTCAATGCTATCCGATGATGGGGAAAAACTCCAAGTTTGAATGGGGAGTAATGTAACTAGGTAAAAAATATGGGGTCAATTTTAAATAATAATGATATCTATAATATAAGAACAATAAATTTTAAAATATTAAAATAACTGTATCAGAATACACTAAAACACATAAAAATATTTAAAATATAAAATCTGTATTGTGTAGTCTCGTTTTCTATTGTATTTTGTTATGAAGAATTATATCATATCTCTCTTTGAAACCACCCATTATACTGGGAAACAAAAATATTTAAAAATTACTAAATCATTTCAGCATACAGAGTTCCACTTCATACTTACGTGTTGTTGCATTTTTGTTCTCTCTCACACTACTAACACCAGATAGCACACGTTCTATTTGGACTGTATATTTCGTTTGCGGTTGTAAGTTTTCAAAGGTAACCACCACCGGAGTATTAGATGTATTTGAAGGTTGTAGTTCCTTGGTTTGATTGGAACCACTTGGATGTGTGATGGTAACAACGTAGAAGTCAGAAGGATGTGGGTCGGCTCGAGACACAGACACATCCACTGTGGTTAACTGAGGGCTGGTCGTCCAGTTTGTGGTAAATGGTACAGGCACTGCAATATAGGATAGGATACTCATGTTAAATCTTGTGGGTGGAAATTAAAGAGTGAGGTAATCGTTTTTAAAGTATATTTTTTCTTCTACAAATAGTAGTAACGAAATCAAATCATTTAAACTGGAAAAGAAAAAAACAGTAAAATGAACAGTTGTTAAAATGCATATATTACAAGTTGTTAAAACGCATATATTCAAGTTTGGTATAAGATACAACTTGTGGATATATAAGTTGATTAATAGATTTTATAACCAGTCACATATATAAACAGTCCATAGAAGTTGTTTAGGGAGTATATATAAATACCAACGGTAAACACGCTCATTTTTCATTTTTTACCAATGGTAAACATTTTCGGTAAACAGCTCATTTTCAATCCAATATGAAAATGCTAATGCTTAAATAAAATCCAATAAAAAATCCAAAAAATAACATCACATAATGAAGAACTAAATGTAACCAATTTCTTACATGTGGTAGTATTTCGAATGACAGGTAAACCTGTCACACCCTGCACTGAAGTTGCCACAGAAACTGTATAATCAGTGTTTGGCCTCAAACCATTAAGAGTAAATTGATCTGCTTGGGCAGCAGGTATGGTGAGGTTGGTATAATATGCTCCTGTGAACATAAAGAACAATAAAGTAATAGAATATGATAGAATAATTATGTTAATCCACATGAATGGGAAAACCAAGCGAGTGAACACAGTGAAAGTTGCCACCTGACCCCCGATGGACACAACTGACTAGTTAGCAACCAGTTTCGAATGTGGAACCTTTCGCTTAAAAGGCGTCGCACTTAACCACCAGACTAACAGGTCGGCAAGTGAGATAAAAAAATAGTGTTGCACATTAGACACCTTGTAATCATACAATTTCAGATAATGGTAAAAAATCTGGCAGTTATTAAAAACAGTTCATACCTAGTTGTGGATCAACTGGAATGGCATTGATAAAGTAATTCCCATCAAAGCCACTCAAAGGCTCAATCATTACAGCAGCTCTTGTAACACTTGCACTGATATTAAAGCTGAACACATCTGGTGGTAAAGCTAAAAACAAATTTATTTTAGATAAATATAAGAAGTAATTACTAGTTGATGATGAAAAATATATAGACTTTACTAATGACACTTGTATTAGTTTTTAGTTCGAATATCACAGTGCTAAAATGGTAGAGATTCTTAGCAATATTAAGTTTGGAAAAAAATAATTAGTTATCGTTAAATACATACAGGTGCTCAGACTAGTTAATTTACTTTTTTTCCGTTTTTTTTCCTTTAAACACATAAATCA
>CH000091.1:4501-50780 GCA_000149265.1 Ciona savignyi | reverse complement strand
ACCTAATAATAAAAAAGTCATTTAGCAATTTAAATTGAAATAAAACTAATTATAATTAGGCCTTAAAGAAAAGTGTGTCGTAAACCAACACCAGAATTTACTTGTTTTAGTTTCTTTTCTGTTCTCGGGTCCTGACACATTCAATAACTCCGCAGTGACCACCACCTCGTAGGAAGTGTTCGGTTTCAATTCTTCAAATAGTACAGTGGATGGAACAGTGGTGGATGACAGGTTCTAAAAACAACGTCAACAATGTCAACGGCATTAGAAAATGACCACAAAAACAAAACAATGTCAACTGTATTAGAAAATTACCACAAAACAAAACAATGTCAACTGTATTAAAAAATTACCACAAAACAAAAAAATGTCAACTGTATTAGAAAATTACCACAAAACAAAAAGATGTCAACTGTATTAGAAAATTATCACAAAAACAAAACAATGTCAACTGCATTAGAAAATCACCACAAAAAAATGTCAACTGCATTAAAAAATTACTATAATATTCTACAGTTTGGACTCCTTTTAAAATAAGCATTCATTTTCATTTTTTTAAAATTTAAACTTTTCCAAAATTCATAATATCTTACCTTAATAATAGTTTCGGTTAAGTTGTCAGATGGCACAAGCGAAACAACATACTGGTCCACAGCAATGGTGCTTGGTGATACACTCACAAGTATGCTGGTGTAGTTGGATGAAGTTGTGAAGTCGACAAAAGGGGGTAGATCTGAAAATATTTTGAAAAGAACATATATAATATCCGACCGGTTAGTCTGGCGGTTTAGTGCGAAGCCTTTCCACCAAAAGAATGCAGACTCGAAACTGGTCGCTAGCTAGTCGGCTGTGTCCTTGGGCAATGCACTTAATGGACATTGCCTAAACCCAGCAGATTAATGGGTTCTACTAAATTAAAGGAGCGTGTGAATCCTATACAACACACTGCAATAGCTCCGGTAACCCGACGGTGGGCACGAGGTAATCTGACGATTGCCTGTGTGTTACCCCCCTTTATTTTCCCATTTACAAGGATAAACATGAATATCCCATCCTTATAGTTCTGTATAATGATTAAATCCAAATAAAATGTCAGACTCTGACAAGTTATAAATAACTTTTTGTTAACACAATTTTTTTTAAAATACCTGTTTTAACCATAGAATATGGTAAAGTAGTTGCATATGTCATTTATTATCATATGAAAAAAAAATATTAGATATAGATCATAAGTAGTAACTTTTTTATGAAAATATATATTCCAACAATACTTTAAGTATTCATTGGATATCACAAAGCTAACTCTTAAATAATCTAATGTGAAATTTTAATATTGTAAAATGGCCTCACCAGTGCTGACATTGGTATGAACAAAATCACTTATAGTTGCTCCCACAACCGAGTATAGAGTGATGGTGTAATTAGTTCCAGGGTTCAAACCAGTGAAGGTGGTCTCCATGTTATTAGGGGTTACCACCATGGTTGATATTGATTGGTTTGGTGATGTTGCATCAGCTATGCTAACCTGTTGGTAGAATACAAGATAAAATAGATGGATGGGGACTTTAAATTCTGTGTGGGGAATATATAACTTGAACGTTTTAAATATGGGAAATTAGTGTTTGAAGCAATGATAACTAAAATGGTAATGCACATTACATATTTACACAATAGTTCAATATTTACAGTTAGTTCAATGTTTGTGCAAGATGTAGCAGTTCACAAACCAATTAAATATTAGTTAAAAAAGTACAACGCATATTGCACAAAAACCTGGTGTTAAAATAAAATAGAAACCAAATTCAGTAATTAATGAAAATTAATTTCAAATAATTTACCTCAAATCTATCAACTTCAGGATTCCACTGCACATGGTCAGACTCAAAGGAAACGGTGATGCTCGTTAAATTCGATTGTGTGGTGACATTCACTGGCTTAGGAGGATCATCTAGAAAAATAGTATAAATTGGTTAAATATTTGAGATAATAAGTTTATTAGTTTTAATGATATATTTTTATTGTATTTGGTCTAGGTGGAAAATCGTTGATTTTAATGAAAATAAAGAAAATAAATACATTAAATAATATAAAATTGCAATAATGTCCAGATAATAATGTGACCTTTATCAATAGTCAATTATAGTTTTGTAGACATGGCAATGTTGAAACATTAACTGAAACTGTTTTAAAACAGTCAGAGATCAAAGACCACATGAAATATATATATCAAATCATAATCTATTAATCAAGGAGGAAGTATTTGTGTCCACATACCTGTTCTTGCTGGAATGCTTATTGGATTGCCTTGTACACCTTGTAGTTGTGAGCGTACCACCACAACATACTCTGTGCTTGCTGTCAGGTTGGGAAAGGTGGTGGTGAAGTTGTCCGAATAAGGTAATGTCAAATTGCTGAAATACATAGGATTATTGTAACTCTATAGTTCCATATTATTTTGATTATTTGGAAGAATATATACAGAAATAGTACCAGAAACCTAAGCATATGTACAATGATAATATAAAACTTGTTTTATTAAAATATAACATTTAACTTCACTGCTAAACCACCTGAGGATTTGAGTTGGTGTCAACTTCTCAGTAACAACAACGTTATAGTTATAGATGTTAGATGCTGTATCATTAATTTGAATTGTAATGGTAGTTGGTGATGTCACTACAACTGGTTGCTTTATATCTGACAGTGTTCCTGCAATGCAAATTTGTTATCATAATTGCATGTTGTGTCCATTTTGTTTCGATTTGTCTGGAAATTCTCGCTTCCATAGTCACAATTGCAATTTCCCTGTTTCTATTGATATGAATCCTTACTTAGTTGTGCTTCACGAATCAACTTTTCAATGCCGATTACGGCATTAATAAGACATTATAGATTACGTCCACTGATTAATAGTAGGTATTTCACCCAATTTATAGTAGGTATACTAATTATATAAAGTTGTATATCTTACCAGTGCTAACATTCGTGTGAACAAAATCACTTATAGTTGCTCCCACAACTGAGTATAGAGTGATGGTGTAATTAGTTCCAGGGTTTAAACCAGTGAAGGTGGTCTCCATGTTATTAGGGGTTACCACCATGGTTGATATTGATTGGTTTGGTGATGTTGCATCAGCAATAATGACCTGTTGGTGGAAATAAAAAAGTAGGTAAACGGAAGTGTTATTGATGTTCACTTGGCAAGGAAGCATTAAAATTTAGAGATACCTCCACAGATATACTGTACAAAATGTATTAACTTTAGTTCAACCTATAACAATCTGGTAGTTAAAATTGATTAGATGATGTTTGTGAACTAGAGTTGTGCAATTAGAAGAATAGCTTTAGGGCTATAGTTACTCATTATATATATATAACAAACACCTGTTTTTGGAATGAAATACCAAACGAAATTGGTTATTTTAATAAATGGAAGTGAAGTAAATTTTAGAAATTTACCTCGAATCTATCAACTTCAGGATTCCACTGCACATGGTCAGACTCGAACAAAACAGTGATGCTTGTTAAATTCGATTGTGTGGTCACATTCACTGGCTTAGGAGGATCATCTGAAATAAACAGATGAGTTGATTAATTAAAATAGTCGGATAAAAATTATATTGTTTTTTTGGCATGGTTGTAAATAGTTTATTAAGCGTATTGTGGAGAATGAATTGTGTCATGCCATGTACCCCATTTTTTCAACTTGCAGAACAGTTCTATATCATTGCCACTGAACTTAGTACACTCCACAAACCTGTTCTTGCTGGAATGCTTATTGGATTGCCTTGTACACCTTGCAGTTGTGAGCGTACCACCACAACATACTCTGTGCTCGCTGTCAAGTTGGGAAAGGTGGTGGTAAAATTGTCCGAGTAAGGTAATGTCCGATTGCTGAAAAACATAGTTGTTTTTATATCAAAATAAAAAATAGGGTTAGACTGATCAACCCATAAATGTATGTCAAATACATCATAACTCACATTTTAACCTGATTATGCTTAAAATGTTTACACTTAAAAAAATTTCAGACACTTGCTTTATGCACTTCTGGTGCACATGATAACATCTAACTTGCATAAAAAAGGACAATTTCTTCTTATTCAATGACTAACCTTAGGACTAGAAAAGGTGTGGACTTCTTAGTAAGAACAACATTGTAATATTCAATGTCAGTTGTTGTATCGGTTAATTGCAGCCTAATAGTAGTTGGCGATGTTACTACAACAGGCTGCTCCATATCCGACGTTGTTTCTGCAGAAAAAGTGTAATTATATGGATAAGTAAACAAGGTTTAGTGTCTTTTCTGTTAAGACTTTTCAAGGTAAAATACCCATTACTACTGCCAATATTAACGTTCATGTTTATTGCCGGCAGTGAAAATATTCAAAAAGCAATGAAACATGTTCATCTAAATACTATATGTGTAAATATAGTTACCAGAAATATTACAACTTATTGCATGATTAAAATATTATCTTAGTGCTCGGTACAAAAGGATAATGATGTTTATATCCATAAATGGAAAAATTCAAGGATGTTATTGGTAAGACTTTTTATTGGTAAGATCCATAAATGGAAAAATTCAAGGAAAGTTATTGGTAAGACCTTTTAACACACTAATCGAGCATTTTCAAAAAACATAAGTTAAGTACTTTTCCAAAAAGGACAGACCACAAGAAATGGGGCTGGTTTTAATGCCACCATATATTAGCTAAAGGTTCTGTGCGAACCACTAGGCTAATCACTATTGCAAACAATCCCATGGTACTGTATATGGGAAACAGTTCAAAAATTATATTTATACAATTCCATACTGAACCTTACCAGTGCTAACATTAGTGTGAACAAAATCACTTAAAGTTGCTCCCACAACTGAGTATAGAGTGATGGTGTAGTTAGTTCCAGGGTTCAAACCAGTGAAGGTGGTCTCCATGTTATTAGGGGTTACCACCATGGTTGATATTGATTGGTTTGGTGATGTTGCATCAGCAATGCTAACCTGTTGGTAGAATTAAATAATTTAAATAAGTAGAAATTTAATATTCACTTGGGTAAGAAGGATCAAAATTTAGGAATACCTCCACAATTATAGTCTACTAACTGTATTAGCTGTAGTGCAACTTATAACAGTCGTGTAATTAAAAATGGGTTAGATCATGTTTATGAACTTGAGTTGTGCAATGTGATGCTATAGTTACGTACATTGCACAAAAACCTGGTGTTAAAATAAAATAGAAACCAAATTCAGTGAGTAAAGAAAATTAATTTCAAAAATTTACCTCAAATCTATCAACTTCAGGATTCCACTGCACATGGTCAGACTCGAACGAAACAGTGATACTCGTTAAATTTGATTGTGTGGTGACATTCACTGGCTTAGGAGGATCATCTAAAAGAAATATATAATTATATTAACGTTTTTTATAGCCCATTTGTAAATAGATCATAAGTTAATGGTGGATAATGTATTTTTGTATACGATGTACCTCAATTTGTGAGCTAATAGCATAAATCGACCTCATTGTCGCTTAACTTATGCTCCACATACCTGTTCTTGCAGGAATGCTCATTGGATTGCCTTGTACACCTTGTAGTTGTGAGCGTACCACCACAACATACTCTGTGCTTGCTGTCAGGTTGGGAAAGGTGGTGGTGAAGTTGTCCGAGTAAGGTAATGTCCGATTGCTGAAATAGATAATTTTATGTATCAGAATGTGGCCTAAATGATATCATCAAACTAGTCATTCATGTCCTTAGGTAAGGCAATTAACAGTTGTTACCTGAAACCAGTAGATTAATAAGTTAAACAAAGATGAAATGAAATCTCCATAGTATTAACACCTCCATTCTATATTGCAATATATCTTACAACCCAATAGTGGGTATAAGGTAATTTCATGATTACCACGTAACCAATGACTAACCTTATGACTTCAGATGGTTTCGACTTCTCAGTAAGAACAACATTATAATAATCAATGTCATTTGTTGTATCGTTGAAGCTTAGTGTAATAGTGGTTGGAGATGTTTGAAGAACTGGTTGTTCAACATCTGGTGGTGTTTCTGAAAGAAATTTGTCTGTTAAAAAAATTGGAAATGTATTTGTATTTTAAAAACTTTTACACTCTTTTCTGGTATATTCAATTTTTTTTTAATAATTTAAAAAATCTATATTTTATTTTTAAAGAAATGTTATGTATAAACATATGGGCTGAATCGCTACATAAAACCATATGGACTAAATCGCCTTATAAAAAAGCTACAGTAACACGTGCTGTATAAATGTTGATAAACAACAAATATATAAACAAGACCGGGAGTTAAGCAATAGGACACTTCTATTAAATTTTTCCACTTTGAAAAAATAATAAAATCAACTTTGCTTAAATGTAACTCACTAATAGTTGCATTGAAAGGAAGTGATGTTGCACTCTGATCACCACTATGTGTATCCACATAAATAAGGTAATTCAGTCCAGTTGATGAACTAATGTCAAAGGTGGTTGATAGGTTCTCACTTTTACTTGAAGTTGGATATACATTGTTCGAGCTGATAGATTTGCTTGGATCGTCCGCCTGTTTGCAATAGTGATTAGTCTAGTGGTTCGCACAGAATCTTTAACTAATATATGGTGACATTAAAACCAGTCTCTTGCTTGTGGTCTGTCTTTTTAGTTAAGGCACTTAATATACACCGGATATAAGATTATTTTTGCTGCTGCGGCATTCTTGACCTATCTAATTGTGCGCTGCCTTTTGGCTAACGGTTTGGGAGGTTTGAACTTGATCCACTATCTAGTTAGTTGTGTCCTTGGGCAAGACGCTTAGCGCACTTTGCTTGAACGCAGTAAATTAATGGTGTAAAATTTAAGAAACATTTCAATCATACACAGCACAGTACAATTGCATCGATGACCCGGGTTTATCTGATGACAGCGCTTTCTTATATTTGTCTATTCATGTAATAAATTTAATATCCTATTCCATTAAATAAACTAATATTGTCACCTACTAAATAAAATCAAGTAGTTAAAAAACCAAAATTAAATGACTGCAAAATAAGTTTTCTGCAATAAGAATTAAGTTAAGAATGCATTCCTTAATTTGTATATTTTTTTAATTAAACATTAACAAAGAAGCTGAATGTACATAATAAAAAAATAATTCCAAATGAAATTTTCAGCTATTTACAGGACACAAGCATTAAAAAAATTACAAGCTATGATAATGTTTACTTACACTGACGACATGCACTCTGTATGAGCTGACCACACCATCAACTTGTTGGAATGTGAACGAGATTTGATCAACATCAGTCACAACCGTACCATTTGTTACAGGCAGTGGACCTGCATTAAAATAAATAAAAAATACAAAAAGATTATTGTTTGTCTAGAGTGGATTCAAAGTATTGTACCATTGCGCTACCCGACAATAATATTTACAAAGATAATCTTAGGATTGTTTTAAATTTAGTAATATCTACATTTCTTTGCTGTTGTGAACTCGGGAGACTAACAAGATGGTAAAAATAAACAATAAGTTCTTAGAAAAGATAATTCAACTATGAATATGCAGTGATTTACAAGACACTACTTTTGAAATCAAAAAATGAAATTAATTAACTAATTAGAGAGTTTCAAATATTTGTTAACCACCACTATGTGTAAAACACATTTTGATCTTTGCTATGTGTTACTGCAGATAGTGTTTTTAGGTTAACTTTAACTTTGCTAGGTAAATTTTATACATGCTTCATATTTTTTGTTTCTGCAAGCAGAAACTGATGGAAAAAATGTACTTAATAATTTAATTAGAAGGTTTCAATTATTTGTTAACAACCACTATGTGTAAAACACATTTTGCTCTTGGCTATATGTTACTGCGGATAGTGTTTTTAGGTTAACTTTAACTTTTCTAGGCAAATTTTATACAAGCTTCATATTTTTTGTTTCTGCAAGCAGGAACTAATGGAAAAAATGTAATTAATTAATTAACTGGATAGTTTTAAATATATGTTAACCATAACTATGTGTAAAACACATTTTGCTCTTTGCTATGTGTTACTGCAGATTTTCAGGTTAACTTTTCTAGGCATGTTTTATACATGCTTTACATTTTTTGTTTCTGCAAGCAGAAAATTGATGTATCCGAGATACCAAGTGAAACTTTTTATTCATGGCAGAATTCTGCATGTCTGGGCCATCTTAACTAACATTTTTAAACTTTTAACTTCAGGCTTACAGTTTTAATTTAAAATAAAATTTTACCTTTTTTAACATCTTTGGCAAGTAAACTCCTATCCAACAAATTGTATACCTTTAACTTTTGGCATATTTTATACATGCTTTACATTTTTTTGTTTCTGCAAGCAGAGACTGATGGACCCTTGAGCTACCAAGTGAAACTTTTTATTATTGTGTCAGACTAAGTATTAATTTTAATTAAAATTCTACCCTTTAACATATTTAGCAAGTAACCTATTATCGGACAAAATTTATTAAAAGTTAGACACTTAGATGGAATGCTGTGATTATTAGAAATTACGACAATACAAAAGCATTTATATTTTGTGAGTCTACGGAATTCTCCAGTTGTAAAACCCTAGAGTTTTTTGCATAGCTATATATTTTTTTAAAAAGGGTGCATAAATATAATAAGATGGGCAGAGAATAGAATAAACCAAACTCACGAGTTGTAACATTAGTTGTGTATAGCTAGTCGGTTGTGTCCTTGGGCAAGGCACTTTACCGACATTGCCTGAACCCAGCGGATTAATGGGTTCTACTAAATTGAAGGAACGTATCTATCTTATACAACACACTGCAATACCCCCTTGGTTTTCCCATCCACGGGGATAAACATGAATATCCTATCCTATCCTATTGATATTTTTTAAACAGAAGTGCATAAATATAATAAGATAAGCAGGTGCATTTATATAGAATAAACCAAACTCACGAGTTGTAACATTAGTCGTGTATACAGGACCAGGTACATCACGTATATATCCAACACTTTGTAAAGTATAGGTTTCTCCAGGAACCAGCGAATGGATTATGTAACCAGCTGAACCATCTGCTGTTGTATTCGCTGATGTCTGTGTGGATAAATGTTTCTTTTTTATTTGAGAAACAACTATGTTATTAAGGAAATACCCTTTTAAATATTTTATTATTTAAACATATCTTACTGAAACATAAAAGTTTTACCAAACTTTTTCTGAATTTTCAATAAATATCTATTCCAGTGCAACAATTTTAAGTTTCTCTATATAAACCATCAAAAAATTAATTATGACTCTTTTTGATAAAAACAGAATCTTACATCTACAACGAAGTTTCCGCTTTCAGCCACTTTTGCAGTAGTTTTATAATAATCAAATTTTGTAGTTGAGTTGGGGTGGAAAACAATTATAGTGTAGGGGGTTGAGCTGAATATTGGGGCAGCGGCAAGCGGAGGAAGAAGAGCAGGTGTTCCTTCTGTAGAGAGAGGGTTAATGTGTTACAGATTACATATGGGTCCAAATAGTAGGGCTTGATACGTTTTTGCTTTAAAAAAAATAACAACTATTAAAAACACACATAAAAACTGGTATAACGAAATCGTCATTAAAACACGTCTTAGTGGTTAAAAAGCCAAGAGAGAACTTAATTTCAGCTACGCAAATTAGTAAACATCAGAAGCGCGTAAATCCGCATAGTGACGAACGTTGATTACTTGATTACTCCGAGAGATAACAAAGCGTGAGTGCAAGGAGATATGGAGATACATTGAGTTAAAGATGCAAAGGAATAAAACTGAACAAATAACAGTATAAAACCGTGTCTAAAAAGTACACAAAAAGGAGTTGTTAAAAGTGTATGAAGGTATATAAAACTAGACACAACAAACGAGTCCTATGCTCGTTGGTGAATCCGAATACATTTCAAAACGTATTGGAAATGGAATGTTTATGGTTGCAACTAAAAGATGTCAATATTAATTATAAATCATTCTCGAATTCATGTCGCAAGCGTAGACACAGATTTGACCTGCCTGCTGTTTATAATCGGTTCTCTATTCACATAATAATTGCCAGAGTTTAGCAAACGTCTGTAGTTAAACTGCAGACATACACTTCGTAGGAAGGAACTAAAGTTAACGTTATATTAGTCGTTATAAAAATTAAACTTACGCATGGTAAAATCTTGAGTGAAGATTGACCCAGAGATTCCATTACATCGGGCTTGTATCTGCGCGGCGTATGATCCAGACGGCTTCAGCTCTCGGTCATCAAATATGATTGTAACAGCGTTTGAACCGTTGGATACAATCGTCTGTGAATAGTTAATCGTAAGCATAGCTAGCACCAAAAACCACGTATTGTATATACACGTTAAAGATTTATTTCGAAAAAGGATATTTGAAAGTTTGTTTAGACGGAAATAGCACAAAAAAAACGAAGTTAATCGCATGTACGCAAATTAATAGGCTCTTATGAACGTTTTTAAAACATTGGACAGAAATTTTCTGTATAAAACAGGGAATAATAATTCACCAGACCGACGTAATTCGTCATTGTATTTTTTCTATTAAAGAAAATTCTCTACAACTTTAAAACATTGTGCATCTACATAATGTTAGTTAACGTTACTAGAAGTTATAACTGGATTTCACAACTATTTATCAAAACAAAGGCGTAAAAGCAACGCAAATAAATACTTTTTGCCGTTTTCGCAAATTATAAAAATATAGTCGTTACTGTTAAAACAGCGAAAATCGTCGTTATTATCTATGGGCATTTCAACAAGCTAGAAAATTAAAAAACCATTGAAATTTCGTGAAAATCACATTTTCTATACAGTGTGACCATTAACCTCGAACGTTTTATATCTTAAATTCCCTTAAACCGATATTCCTAATCAATACTTCGTGTGTGTCAATTTTCTTAAAAGAACCAAGTGAAAAATCATCAAATGCTTACGGATCGCTGATAGGTGTAGAACGGTTTGAGCGGGTTGATGAAGCTGGTGGTATATTCCTCTGATGTTCCACTTACTGGCTGGAAACGCATGGTTGCTGTAATTGGTGTGGTCGATATGTTGGCGACTCTCACCAATGCTGGGGCTGTAATTGAAAATGAGAAAACATTAGCTAATAAACAAAAAATAAAAAGTATGTAATTATATACCGCATGTAAACTATCCAGTGGGTTATGTTTGAAACCTGCTGGTGAGTGTGTAATAGTATTTAAAGCGATCCACATTAAACTGTAAAGAGGAAATGCTGCCGGCGATTTTCAAATCATTACATAAGTATAAAAGCAAAACAGCTATATCAATCTTATTATAGAAAGTTTAACCTACCAACAGATCCTATTTGTTCAATTGAATTTCCGGAGACATTTCTGAACATCGAATAAGCGTAGACGCGGTAACGTCCACAAGGTATTAGCTCTTTGAATTCAAATGTAATTCTATCTGCTTTGGCTGGTAATGTAACGTTTGAAACCATTCGGTTCGGTTCTGAATCTAGAAAGATGCGGACTAGGTATGCGTCAACGGTATCTCTGGATGGGCCTATCTCAACGCTAAGAGAGTTGTTGACCGTGCTACGCAACTGCATTGACTGTGGAGGTAACGGCAATCCTGTAAAATACACTGTAATTAGAAATTACCGTTTTAATAGTGTTTTGTTTAACTAATATCACTTTTTGATTGTCATAATCAGAGTTTTAATAACATGTGAAAGGTAACTGATAAAGTATTTAAAAGTAAACCAATTTTGTTAGTGGGCATACTAAATATAACTCACGTAGTTTTGTCTGAAACCTAGTGGTTGTACTTTCGCGTGATCCGGCTAGTGTAGTGACACCAATGGAATAGGAAACATTTGGCCTTAGTTCTGGGCTGTCAAATGTTGCCTGATATTGACCGTTTGGCAATGTGGAATTTTTTAATACATTTCGCTCCTGGATCAATCGTGGTCCAGTCGGAGTAATCTCCGATATAGAAGCATTGAAACTGTCAGACACACCGCTCGGGGGGTCAAATGTTAGCGTGGCTTCGATCAGAGTGGCGTCAACCGATCCAGATACCACAGGGTTCGGATCTACGATTATATATTTAAATAATAACGCAACGAGAATGTATTGTATGTGATCTGTTACTAGTATTAGAGAACAATGACCGGCGCATTAAGCTATGGTAACAAACACGCCATACCAAAAAAACTGTAACTATGAGAATAGAATGTAGTTCTTACCGCTTTGATGTGTTAATAGCCCTGCTGACGGCAAACTTGATACCCCTTGCATAACTGCCGTCACGCTGATATCATATATTTCTCCGGGGACAAGACCGGTTATCAAAGACTGTGTTTCCGAAGCGTTTAACTCGATATTGATAGTCGTATTCGAAGTATGGGGAATTGCTGATATAACGTATAGATCCACAGGACTAGGGGAAGGTGAGAACGCGACCGTCAACTGGTTTCCTTCCGATCCTAAGATGCGGACATTCCCAGGCGCTTCAGGAAGAGCTGAAAATAATTATGTTAAAAAAAGGTAATTGGTAATGCTTGTATTTAAACACAAACAATTAAATAGCAATTATTGTAGGGTTTGAAATGCACCATTTCCACCTCAGCTCACTGACTAATTACTAGGAAACGACATTTTACCCCACGTTTATTAAATCATGGTTATAAAAATATATTTGGATATAAGGAATCTCCATGCTTTGTTTGATTATGAGAATGCGTTGCGCCACGGTTTAAGACTATAGGTATGTAAATTTATTTAATCACTTACGAGCACTAAAACTTCTACTTGAGTTCGAGGTAAGGTTACAACTGTGTGTTTCTACAATCACGCTGTAATTGGCAAGTGGTCGGAGAATGGTGTTTAAGGCAACATGGTAAACAGAACGTCCATCGGATTCAATTGTCGTATTTTCTCCTTGAACTGAACTATCCACAGCTTTGATATAAATGACATAGTAATCAACGTTTCCCTGTGCGGCTTGGAACGAAATATTTGCAACAAACATGGATCCAACGTTAGCTTCAGTAACATTGGCAGAAGCGGGGTCTGAAAATATTTAAAATTGTTTTTTTTTGCACAACAGATCAAAAACGAAAGTTAAAGGTAACTTACATGTGCAGAACTGGGTAAAACTGGGTCTGCCAGTAACGTTTCCAACTATAGTTTTAGCTTCCACAATGTATTGAGTACCAGGTGTAAAGGTACCCGGAGGAAAATCGCGATCAGTCACATTAGCTGGACTTGTGTATTTCTGCAAGTTGGTGTAAAATAAGTTTTTTTAATCTTTTAAATTGGTTTATGTAGTTCATATAATGTTTCTAGCATAAGATGCTTTCAACAAATTTAGGCTACACATCAACAGTGATGTTCGCTAAATTTACGTAGTACAACCATTTATACTTCCAATTGGAAAATTGCCCTTATAGTTGATCGACAAACAGGGTAATATACCCTTTGAATTAAACCGAAAATACACATATATATTACATTAAATATAAGCTTTAAGATTCTATTAAAATTCAATTTTCATAAAGCTCTACGAGGATTCTTTTTGCTTAAAGTTGTGTGAAGATTCTTTTTGCGTAAGGATTTACTAAATTTAATTTGAAAAGGTTTTATTAAATTCTATTTGAATAAGGTTCTTGTAAAATCGACTTTGAATAAGTTTTCAGTGAAAATATATTTTATTAAGGTTCCATATAATTCCGTTTCAAATAAGATTATACAACATTCTATGTAAAAAACGATATCATTAATTTTTATTTGACTAATTTTTATAAAATTATATTTGAATGCTTTTTTCTTATGCTAATTGATTAATGTTTAATTACATTAACCTTTCCAAAACCAAAAGTAAAAATATTTTTTTCCGGGATGGGGATCTAATACTTCTTTCTAAAAGTTCACATTCTATTTTACATAAACTTTATCTCTATCAGTACAAAGGAGAAAAACGCCAGTTAAGATTTTTTTTATCATTAGTCGTGTTAATTTTGTGAATAAGGTTTTAGCAGGGATAGCTTTAAAATAAATAACATTATGTAAGCGACTTGTTATGTAATAAAAAAGTATTAAAGCGTAGTTATACTATTTTCTAGTGTTCAAAATGCGGAATAAAGGAGAATTTTCTAAACGTACTTGAATCGCTGTGTTGTTTGCAGATTCAGTTATAGTCACGACATATTGTTCGTCATAAACTGCCGGAGTTTGAACCGTAACTCTTGTCGTACCGTCATCAGTATTTGTCACCGAGACGTTGATGATGTCAAAAGGACGTTCTAAATTAAAGAAGTGATTAGTAATTTATCAATCAAGCCTTTATCTAAATTATACATGCGGCTATAAACCTTACAAAACGCTATACTATAATCTGAACAATCTTTTAACAAGTATGTTAACATACCTCTTTTTTTAGTTTAGTTTGTTGCATAAAATACCACTTACTTAAAATGGCGATAAATGAAGTGGTTGTACTTTCCAGTGCCCCTGCTTTCGTGATGACACTGATGGAGTAAGAAACGTTTTGTTTCAATTCTGGAGTATGGAATGTTGCTTGGTATTTTCCATCTTCTGTGCTGGAGTTTCTTAATAAATTTCTCTGCTGTACAAATCTCGGTCCGGTCGGTGTATTCTCCGACAGAAAAACAGTGAAACTATCAAACACGCCAATCGGCGGGTCGAATGTTAGCGTTGCTTCTGTTACAGTTGATTCCACGACTCCAGATACAACAGCGTTCGGAGCTACGATTGCAGATTTGCGTTATAAGACATATACATTATATAGATTAAAATACTTAATTTATTACTGTTGTTATATTACAAATGTTGTTAAAATAACGCATTTGTAGCATTGACGGTTTTGAAAATGATTGAAAATGAATTTTTTACCGTTTCGATGTGGAGACAACGCTGCTGACGGCAAACTCGATACGCCTTGCATAATTGCAGTCACGATGATATCATACATTTCTCCGGGTACGAAACCGGTTATAATAGATTGTGTGATGGGTGCATTTATCTCGGTAATTAAAGTGGTATTCGTGGTACGGGGTACTGCTGAAATGACGTATTGACCAACAGGACTTGGGGAAGGTGCGAATGTAACAATCAGTTGGGTTCCTTGCAATGGGAATGTGCGCACGGCTCCGGGAGCTTCAGGGAGAGCTGATAAGGTTAAAACAAAATTTAGTAAAAACACCAACTCAACTAGTGTGTTTCTTCAAAACACAGAGGTTCGGGATTCACTGGCAATCTATCTCGCTAAGTTTGGCGGCCGCGTCCGCTATATTTATTAAATGACATCCTTTTTCCTGTCCCTGAGTCGCAATTCAATTTGTTTGCCACTTTTTAATATTGGGGCAAAAAAATGAATTAACTAAACTAAACTAAGCATCATTACTTTCAGCTTTTACTGTGGCCACGCCAATTACTTGTTTGGTGTAATATATACAGACGCATGACAATTGATATTCCATACTTCGGCGTAGATTTTATGTTTAACTGCAAGCACGCAGTTCTCTGCGCCACTACTATATAACGTAGCCTACGCACGCCGTAACAAAAATGAAACGTTCAAGTACTTACGAGCGCTGAAACTTCTGCTTGAGTTCGAGGTTAGATTACAACTGTGTGTTTCTACAATCACGCTGTAATTGGCAAGTGGGTCGTAGAGTGGTGTTAAAAACAACATTATAAACAGCACGTCCGTCAGATTCAACTGTTGTATTTTCTAGTTGAGCAGAACTACCCACAGCTTTGACATAAATGACATAGTAATCAACGTTTCCGTGTGCGGCTTGGAACGAAATATTTGCAACAAACATGGATCCAACGTTAGCTTCAGTAACATTGACAGAAGCGGGGTCTGAAAATGTTCAAAATGTTTTTGCACAACAGATCAAAAACGAAAGTTAAAGGTAACTTACATGTGCAGAACTTGGTAAAACTAGGACTGCCAGTCACATTTCCAATTATAGTTTTAGCTTCCACAATGTATTGAGTACCAGGAGTAAAGGTTCCCGAAGGAAAATCGCGATCAGTCACATTAGCTGGACTTGTGTATTTCTGCAAGTTGGTGTAAAATAGTTTTTTTTAATCTTATAAATTGGTTTTATGTAGTTCATATAATGTTTCTAGCATATGATGCCTTCAACAAATTTAGGCTACACATCAACAGTGATGTTCGCTAAAGTTATGTAATAAAACCATTTGTTCTCCCAATTAGAAGAATGCCTTTATGGTTGAACGACAAACACGGTAATATACCTGTTCTGTCCCCAGTTTTATTTATACGTCATTGCATGCATCACGAATTGAACCGCATGATTGGGTATGTGATGCATGCGATACGTGTCCTGGATCTGCATTTACTTTTCATGGTAGTTCTGTAGTGAACGGAACCGAGCGTTATATTGCAATTCTATTAGTTATTTCTGCAATTCTGTAGTTCACGGAAGTATATTTAAAGGCACAAGTTTCAGGTGGCTAAAGTGTTCTTTATGGTATCGCACTATTTCTATAAATGTTAATTTGTTTCATTATTTTATAGTTACCGCCACTTCGCCACTTCATCACGCATCAACATCTACTTTGTATGTCAATGGTTAGCGTAATACAAAACAACAATCAGAGTGGCGCGTAAGACTGAATTCTGCCAAAAGGTCCGAAAAAGATTAGGCGCACGGCGCTGCCGAAACAGTAACTGAAACTTATCTGTAATCAACGTTCATTCATTCGCAATGAGCGAGGCCGCGGGAGGCATTGGAGATGGAAAGAGGTCGATCGACGAGTGTAATGTTGACGAACAAAACATTACCGTAAGAAGGAAAATTCCAAAAGATAATGACCCAAGATTGCAAACGTTAATGAAGGAAATCGATGATATGGAACTAATATTTCGAAAATGTGTTGCCAACGCAAATGCACAGTTGATATTTTGCAACAACCTCGAAGAGTTGCAAAGAAAAGTTGCAGAAGCGGTAAAACACAAAGAAAATCTTGAAGAGATGATCAACCGATTGAAGCACATGGATTCGACGGTTGTTGAAAGACTCCCCAGATACGACAAAATAATGGATGAAATGCTGAGTAATGCGAGAACGACAATTACGCAGCTGAGAGAAGAGCGAATGTCCACATATTCCAAAAGTAGGTCTTCTAATAAACATTCAAGGCGCGTCTCAATAGACGAGGAATTTAAGAAGAAAAGGTACGAAAATGAAGTGGCATCTGCTGCCTTATCAGCAAAGCTACCTTACATAGAAAAGGAAAAGGAGCTACGAATGCGACAAATCAACGCCGAAACGGATCTCGAGATTACCAAAGTAAGTAAGGAAATTGCGGGAAGGGCTGCCACAAGCGCTGCATGTTTAGATGCTGAACGCGTAGAAAATCCTTATGGGATTTATGCGGAAGATCTACCTGATAGTATACCACAGCCAATCTGTGCTGGAGGAGTTGGTTCATCGACGGGTAGATTCACACCGTTTCGGACGCCAATCTTGGAAGCAGCAACGACACGCCATTCTTCACGTGAGTCTCAACAGTTTCGGTCTTTACCTGCGGTGCATCGCTTGCCTACCATAAAGTTAGACATATTTGACGGAACTGTTTTAAAGTTCCCAGCATGGGAAACGGCGTTGGACGCGCTCGTAGAATCTAACTCAATATGTGTTGCACAGAAGTTGAACTTGTTAAATCAACACCTTAAAGGCGAACCTAAAATGTTGGTTGGATGGGTTTCTTTCTCCTTCAAAGTGAGCACGCATACGTAGAAGCAAGATCAAAGTTAAAAGAACGGTATGGAAACGAAAGCGTAATCGCAAAAGCTTTTATTGATAACGTTTATTCTTGGCCTAAGATTTCCCAAACTGATTTTGGTGGACTCCGTCGGTTTTCCGATTTTCTAAACCAAGTGGAAATTGCTAAACAGCGTATATATTGCTTGAATGTCCTAGATTACCCTACCGAGAGTGTGAAAATTCTTTCACGGTTACCACAGTTTGTCGTGAACCGGTGGCGCGCAGAAACGGCTCTATGGAAAACGTCACATTCAGGAAACTATCCCCCCTTTTCAGAACTAGCTAAATTCATTACTAAAATTTCCGATCAGGAGAACATTCCGGAGTTGCAAGAGCTGCATGTGTCCAGCAATAGAAGAATACAGCCAAATGCAATCCAAGGCATCCGTTACGTTAATTCATTTAGTACCAGAGCACAAGACCGGGAGCGACGTGTGAGCGAGCAATATTGCCATTATTGCAAGGGAAGACACCACATCGACGATTGCAGCGCGTTTGCAAAAATCGCGAGGCGAGATAGGCACGAATTTATCCTAAACAACAGAATATGCTTTTCATGTGGATCAAGTCAAGATCACATCGCGAGGTACTGTCGAAACCGGGTGACTTGTAAGGTATGTAATAGACTACATCTGACCTCGTTACATATCAATACGAATATCGAAAGAACAGGCTGCCTCTGTACTTCCACTAAACTAAATAAATATGACATGGACCAATCCATGATTGTACCGGTAAGAGTACGCAGTAGAGCTAATCCTACTATTCAAATCCAATGTTACTGTATTCTAGACGCCCAATCAAATAACTCATTTATATCGAACGGGCTTAAGACGCAGCTTGGGCTGAAAGGGAAGTCCACGTTGGTGGAACTAAGCACGATGCTGGGCTGCAAAGACGTGGTTTCTAGCGAAAAGATATGCGATCTGGAGGTGCAGAGCTTCGACGGCAAGGTTTCATTTGAAATTCCATACGTGTTCGTTAGACCTGATATACCAGCAAGTCGAAGCCAAATCCCTCGACGAGAGCACGCAAGAAAGTGGAATCACTTAAAAGGAATGTCAAGTAAGATAATTTCGTACCAGCATAATCTGGAAATAAGTATATTACTTGGAACGAACGTTCCTGGCGCAATCAGACCGAGAGAAATAGTAGCGGGAGACGAATGCCAACCGTACGCACAGCGTTCAGCTCTTGGTTGGGGAATAGTAGGAGTCGTGCGTACAGAAGAGGTTGGTAATCCCTGTTTAACTAAAGTTGGTTCACATCGCTGCGTTGGGTACAAGAAAGTAGAGAAAGGTCCAATACAAGCTCAAAATTGGCTCGATTCGGATTTTCAAGAAATATCCAACAATGCGAAGTCTGTATCGCAAGAGGATCGGAAGTTTCTAAATATTCTTGGCAAAAACATACAACAAGGAGATGAAGGCCATAATGCATTGCCACTACCAATAAGAAACGATAATATACGACTTTCCAATAATCGAATTTGTGCAGAAAAACGTGTACGGCAACAGAAGAGTCGTTTTTGCAGCAACCCAAATATAAAGAAGTTTGCTTTGGAGAACGGTGGGACTTTAGACGACCCAGGAGAAACAGAACCTCTTATACACAATCAACTTTTAATCATGAAACAACGGCCTATGTTCTCACCTTGCGGTAAGTTCAAATCGTGCGGGATTTGTATTGCCATCGCAGGCGCCGCCGAGACCGATGGAGAGGACTTCGAAGAACGTTGGAAGCGACGTCGAGAACGTTGGCAGCGACGTCGAGAACGTTGGAAGGCGACGTCGAGAACGTTGGAAGGCGACGTCGATAACGTTGGAAGGCGACGTCGAGAACGTTGGAAGCGACGTCGAGAACATTAGAAGCGAACTTGCGTAGTGAAGACGCAAATAGACGATGCCCCGACGAGGAGCCCTAAATAATGGATTTTTGTGTACAGTTTGGGAGTCGTCATGTGTGTTGTGTAACGTGTAAAATTGGTTCAATTTTAGGAGAGCCATGTTCTGTCCCCAGTTTTATTTATACGTCATTGCATGCATCACGAATTGAACCGCATGATTGGGTATGTGATGCATGCGATACGTGTCCTGGATCTGCATTTACTTTTCATGGTAGTTCTGTAGTGAACGGAACCGAGCGTTATATTGCAATTCTATTAGTTATTTCTGCAATTCTGTAGTTCACGGAAGTATATTTAAAGGCACAAGTTTCAGGTGGCTAAAGTGTTCTTTATGGTATCGCACTATTTCTATAAATGTTAATTTGTTTCATTATTTTATAGTTACCGCCACTTCGCCACTTCATCACGCATCAACATCTACTTTGTATGTCAATGGTTAGCGTAATACAAAACAACAATCAGAGTGGCGCGTAAGACTGAATTCTGCCAAAAGGTCCGAAAAAGATTAGGCGCACGGCGCTGCCGAAACAATACCCTTTGGATGTAACCAAAAATACGCAGATATAATACATTAACTATAAGCTTTAAGATTCTATTAAAATACAATTTTCATAAAGCTGTACGAGGATTCTTTTTGCTTAAAGTTGTGTCAAGATTCTTTTTGCGTAAGAATAAATTTTATTTGAAAAAAGGTTTTATAAATTTCTATTTGAATAAGGTTCTAGTAAAATCGCCTTTGAATAAGTTTTCAGTGAAATTATATTTGATTAAAGTTCGATAGAATTCCGTTTTAAATAAGTTTATACAACATTCTATTTGAAAACGACATCATAAATTTTTATTTGGCTTTCATGAAATTATATTTAAAAGATGTTTGATTAAAATTTTATACAAAATTATTAGACTAAAATTCTTTTTTAAATGAAGTTCTATTGCATTGTTTCTAAAATGTTTTTATACTGGTTGATTAATGTTCAATTATATTTACCTTTCCAAAACCAGAAGTAAAAATATTCTTTAATAGTTCTTATTTCATTTTACACATACTTCAATTCTTTTAGTACCAAGGAGAAAAATTGTCAGATAAGATGTTTGTATCATTAAGCGTGTTAGTTTTGTGAACAAAAAAAGTTTTTAGAAGGGACTACTGTATAAAATGCGGAATAAATAAGAATTGTCTAAAAATACTTGTATCGTTGTGTTGTCTGCAGATTCAGTTATAGTCACGACATATTGGCCATCATAAACTGCCGGAGTTTGAACCGTAACTCTTGTCGTACCGTCATCAGTACTTGTCACCGAGACGTTGGTGATGTCAAAAGGACGTTCTAAATTAAACAAGTGATTAGTAATTTATCAATCAAGGCTTTATCTAAATTATACATGCGGCTATAAACCTTACGAAACGCAAAATTACAAGCTACACATTCTCTTATAAAGTCTGTTAACAAACCGCTTTTTAAAGTTTTGTTTGTTGCATAAAATACCACTTACTTAAAATGGCGGTAAATGAAGTGGTTGTACTTTCCAGTGCCCCCGCTTTCGTGGTGACACTGATGGAGTAAGACACATTTTGTTTCAATTCTGGAGTATGGAATGTTGCTAGGTATTTTCCATCTTCTGTGCTGGAGTTTCTTAATAAATTTCTCTGCTGGACAAATCTTGGTCCGGTCGGTGTATTCTCCGATAGAAAAACAGTGAAACTATCAAACACGCCGATCGGCGGGTCGAATGTTAGCGTTGCTTCTGTTACAGTTGATTCCACGACTCCAGATACAACGGCGTTTGGAGCTACGATTGCATACTTTCGTTATATTACATACACATTATATAGGTTAAAATACTTAATTTATTAATGTTGTTATATTACAAATGTTGGTAAAATAACGCATTTGTAGCATTGACGGTCGTGGATGTTCGACGTCGACAAGTTCCTAGTAGAACCTACTGAATAAATCGCTTAAACGCTTCAGCAGGAATGTTTCAATTATATCAACACACTGATTAAGTTTCAGCAATCCGACGATGGCTACAAGGTATTGTTGCGATTACACACGTAAACTAGCTTGCGTTTACCCTTTACGAAGAATTAAACGAAAATATTGTAACCTCTACAAGTAGAAATAAAGTACGTTCTAAAAAATAACTTTTTACCGTTTCGATGTGGAGACAACGCTGGTGACGGCAAACTCGATACGCCTTGCATAATTGCTGTCACAATGATGTCATACATTTCTCCGGGGACAAAACCGGTTATAATAGATTGTGTGATGGGTGCATTTATCTCGGTAATTAAACTGGTATTCGTGGTACGGGGTACTGCTGAAATGACGTATTGACCAACAGGACTTGGGGATGGTGCAAATGTTACAATCAGTTGGGTTCCTTGCAATGGGAATGTGCGCACGGCTCCGGGAGCTCCAGGGAGAGCTGATAAGGTTAAAACAAAATTTAGTACAAACAACAACTCAACTAGTGTGTTTCTTCAAAACACAGACGTTCAGGATTCAATGGCAATCTATCTCGCTAAGTTTGGCGGCCGCGTCCGCTATATTTATTAAATGACATCCTTTTTCCTGTCCCTGAGTCGCAATTCAATTTGTTTGCCACTTTTTAATATTGGGGCAAAAAAATGAATTAACTAAACTAAACTAAGCATCATTACTTTCAGCTTTTACTGTGGCCACGCCAATTACTTGTTTGGTGTAATATATACAGACGCATGACAATTGATATTCCATACTTCGGCGTAGATGTTATGTTTAACTGCAAGCACGCAGTTCTCTGCGCCACTACTATATAACGTAGCCTACGCACGCCGTAACAAAAATGAAACGTTCAAGTACTTACGAGCGCTGAAACTTCTGCTTGAGTTCGAGGTTAGATTACAACTGTGTGTTTCTACAATCACGCTGTAATTGGCAAGTGGTCGGAGAGTGGTGTTAAAAACAACATTATAAACAGCACGTCCGTCAGATTCAACTGTTGTATTTTCTAGTTGAGCAGAACTACCCACAGCTTTGACATAAATGACATAGTAATCAACGTTTCCGTGTGCGGCTTGGAACGAAATATTTGCAACAAACATTGATCCAACGTTAGCTTCAGTAACACTGACAGAAGCGGGGTCTGCAAATGTTCAAAATGTTTTTGTCACACACAGATCAAAAACGAAAGTGTAAAGTGTAACTTTACATGTGCAGAACTTGGTAAAACTAGGACTGCCAGTCACATTTCCAACTATAGTTTTAGCTTCCACAATGTATTGAGTACCAGGAGTAAAGGTTCCCGAAGGAAAATCGCGATCAGTCACATTAGCTGGACTTGTGTATTTCTGCAAGTTGGTGTAAAATAGTTTTTTTTTAATCTTATAAATTGGTTTTATGTAGTTCATATAATGTTTCTAGCATATGATGCCTTTAACAAATTTAGGCTACACATCAACAGATATGTTCGCTAAAGTTATGTATTAAAACCATTTGTTCTCCCAATTAGAAAATGCCTTTATGGTTGAACGACAGACACGGTAATATACCCTTTGGATGTAACCAAAAATACGCAGATATAATACATTAACTATAAGCTTTAAGATTCTATTAAAATACAATTTTCATAAAGCTGTACGAGGATTCTTTTTGCTTAAAGTTGTGTCAAGATTCTTTTTGCGTAAGAATAAATTTTATTTGAAAAAGGTTTTATAAATTTATATTTGAATAAGGTTCTAGTAAAATCGCCTTTGAATAAGTTTTCAGTGAAATTATATTTGATTAAAGTTCGATATAATTCCGTTTTAAATAAGTTTATACAACATTATATTTGAAAACGACATCATAAATTTTTATTTGGCTTTCATGAAATTATATTTAAAAGATGTTTGATTAAAATTTTATACAAAATTATTAGACTAAAATTCTTTTTTAAATGAAGTTCTATTGCATTGTTTCTAAAATGTTTTTTATACTGGTTGATTAATGTTCAATTATATTTACCTTTCCAAAACCAGAAGTAAAAATATTCTTTAATAGTTCCTATTTCATTTTACATATACTTCAATTATTTCAGTACCAAGGAGAAAAATTGTCAGATAAGATGTTTGTATCATTAAGCGTGTTAGTTTTGTGAACAAGAAAGTTTTTAGAAGGGACTACTGTATAAAATGCGGAATAAATAAGAATTGTCTAAACATACTTGTATCGTTGTGTTGTCTGCAGATTCAGTTATAGTCACGACATATTGTCCGTCATAAACTGCCGGAGTTTGAACCGTAACTCTTGTCGTACCGTCATCAGTAGTTGTCACCGAGACGTTGGTGATGTCAAAAGGACGTTCTAAATTAAACAAGTGATTAGTAATTTATCAATCAAGGTTTTATTTAAATTATACATGCGGCTATAAACCTTACAAACGCAATATTATAATCTGAACATTCTTTTAGGAAGTATGTTAACAATCCTCTATTTTTTAGTTTTGTTTGTTGCATAAAATACCACTTACTTAAAATGGCGGTAAATGAAGTGGTTGTACTTTCCAGTGCCCCTGCTTTCGTGGTGACACTGATGGAGTAAGAAACATTTTGTTTCAATTCTGGAGTATGGAATGTTGCTTGGTATTTTCCATCTTCTGTGCTGGAGTTTCTTAATAAATTTCTCTGCTGTACAAATCTTGGTCCGGTCGGTGTATTCTCCGACAGAAAAACAGTGAAACTATCAAACACGCCAATCGGCGGGTCGAATGTTAGCGTTGCTTCTGTTACAGTTGATTCCACGACTCCAGATACAACGGCGTTTGGAGCTACGATTGCATACTTTCGTTATAATACATACACATTATATAGGTTAAAATACTTAATTTATTAATGTTGTTATATTACAAATGTTGGTAAAATAACGCATTTGTAGCATTAACGGTCGTGGATGTTCGACATCGGCAAGTTCCTGGTGGAATCCACTGATTAAATGGCTTGAACGCTTCAGCAGGAATGTTTTAATTATATCAACACACTGATTAAGTTTCAGCAATCCGACGATGGCTACAAGGTATTGTTACAATCACTCACGTAAACGCGCTTGCGTTTACCATTTACCAAGAATAAAACAAAAATATTGTAACCTCTACAAGTAGAATTATCATACGTTCCAGAAAATGAACTTTTTACCGTTTCGATGTGGAGACAACGCTGCTGACGGCAAACTTGATACGCCTTGCATAATTGCTGTCACAATGATATCATACATTTCTCCGGGGACAAAACCGGTTATAATAGATTGTGTGATAGGTGCGTTTATCTCAGTAATTAAACTTGTATTCGTGGTACGGGGTACTGCTGAAATGACGTATTGACCAACAGGACTTGGGGATGGTGCGAATGTAACAATCAGTTGGGTTCCTTGCAATGGGAATGTGCGCACGGCTCCGGGAGCTCCAGGGAGAGCTGATAAGGTTAAAACAAAGTTTAGTAAAAAAACAACAACTTAACTAGTGTGTTTCGTTAAAACACAGAGGTTCAGATTTCACTGGCAACCATCATCAGTTCAGCTTTTACAGTGGCCACGTCAATTACTTGTTTGGTGTAATATATACAGACACATGACAGTTGTATTTCACACTTGGTGCTGTAAGCACGCAGTTCTCTGCGTTACACCTATATGACGTAGCCCACGCACACCGTAACAAAAATAAAACTTTCAAGTACTTACGAGCGCTGAAACTTTTACTTGAGTTCGAGGTAAGGTTACAACTGTGTGTTTCTACAATCACGCTGTAATTGGCAAGTGGTCGGAGAATGGTGTTTAGGGCAACTTGGTATAAAATACGTCCATCGGAGGCTATTGTCGTGTTTTCTATTCGCAAACTACTATCCACTGCATCGACATAAATGACATAGTATTCGGCGTTTCCCTGAGCAGCTTCGAACGCGACATTTGCAACAAACGAGGAGCCAACGGTAGCCTCAGTAATATTTACAGAAGAAGGATCTAAAAATGTTCAATAATATGAAAGGGATATTCATGTTTATCCCCGTGAATGGGAAAATCAAGGGGTTAACACACGGGCAATCGTCAGATCACCTCGCGCCCACCGTCGGGTTAACGGAGCTATTGCAGTGTGTTGTATATGATATACACGTTCCTTCAATTTGGTAAAACATAATAATCCGCTGGGTTCAGGCAATGTCCTTAAAGTGCCTTGCCCAAGGACACAACTGACTCACTAGCGACCAATTTCGTTATTCCAGCACAACACAACAGGTACAAAATAAGCTTAAAATCGCAAATAACTTACATGTACAGAATTTGGTAAAATTTGATTTGCCGGTAACGTTTCCAACTACGGTTTTAGCTTCCACATTGTACTGAGTGCCCGGAGTGAAGGTGCCTGATGGAAAATTACGTTCCGACACGTTTGCTGAATTTGTATAGTTCTGCAAATAGTTTCAAAAATATAAGTTTACACAATAAAGGCCTAATTTATAATATATTAAGAGAGTGTAATTAACAAACCTCGACTGCAGCATTGCTGTCCCCCACTTTAGATATAGTCACGACATATTGGCCGTCATAAACGGGCGGAATTTGAACCTTCACTGTCGTAGTGCCGTCATTATTAGTGACCACCGACAGGTTAGATATATCGGGAGGTAGTGCTGTAGTGAATAAAACTATTATTGCTGTTTCTTACAGTAAGTAATGCAAAATACACATATATAGTTATCCGACACACGCGACTATAATAGCGACAGCCAAAATCGGCACCTTTGTCAATTTTCGTTCTGGTATTTTTCCAACACACGCGAATATAATAGCAAAAGGCAAAATCAGTGCTTTTATCAATTTCCGTTCTGGTATTTTTCCGACACACCCGAATATAATAGCAACAGGCAAAATCAGTGCTCTTATCAATTTCCGTTCTAGGTATTTTGCGGAAACAAAACGCTTTTAAAGTTTAACACACCAATTTATTATGTTAAATATTTCCGTATTTTTATTTGACGAATGATTGAGTGCAAGTCCATCGTTATTTTTAGATCATGGAAAACCCGCAGTTTGTTGGCTATAGTTGTTTATTCTTACAAAATGAAAACAAATAAATTAAGTTTGTATGTTAGTTCAACCTAGCACATCGCAATGTGTTTATTATGATAACTTATTATCGTTATTTACATAGTACGATTGGGGATGGGGTTTTCTGCGCGGGATTATATCAAAAACAATAAAAACAAAATCGTGACCATTTTTTAAGGCTCGGATAGAAGACCAATGTTTACTCGTCGGACCATATACTAAAAGACAAAAAGTAAACTACATTCCCTGTTTAGTTTAATTTAATTTTAGTTTTGTTCATATAATGTAAAAAATACACCATGATTAGATCAATAAAAGAAACAGGTAATAACGGAAAAACTAGTCATTATAAATAGCTCCGGTAACCCGACGGTGGGTGCGAGATGATGTGACGATTACCCGTGTGTTAACCCCCTTGGTTTTCCCGTTCACGGGAATAAACATGAATATCCCATCCTATTCTATCCTGAAACACTAACAAAATAATTGTAAACAAATAATCAGGCGCATTCTCGACGCCGCGGCAATAACTAAGTGATGTTGTGTGTGAGAGTTATTCGTCAGAATAGGGCGTGTCCACAATAGGATGGGTTACTGGGTCTAGGGGTCAACACCTTAAGTTGGTGGGTTCAGGAAAAGTCCGTTAAATCCCTTACAGAAACACAATTGACTGGTAAACTCAAAACTATTTCGGCTATGCTATTAAATAAATTACCGGCCGGGTTAACATCACTTCTAATTGAAACTGTTTGCTTAAGCATACTTACTTAATTTTTTAAGTATAAAAATATAGATATTTTACCAGTAGTAACGGAGAAAGATGTCGGTTCACTTCGTTTATTCCGCTTTATAGTTGTAATATTGACTGTGTATAATCCACCTGCTTCTATATCTTGATTAAATATCACAGTTCCGATGCTTCCGTTGGCTGAAGAGGAATTTCACTTTATCCTTATCATTTCACTGGCCTAATTATAGCACTAGGTAGAACTAAGCTTATAGTACAGAAACAAAACTTACCAGCAATTGTGCACAGGAAAAGCCCAAAAACAAACACAGCTTTCATTGTTTCTACTTCCTAATCTTATACAGTGCCATGCACAATTAATAACACTACAAAATCGTAAAATATCTCGTGAGCATATATACAGCGACCATTATGTCGTCATGATGCCCTCGGGTTATACGTCATCAACATAGAGCGGTGCGTGGTCGGGCCAATTACCTGGTTGTGTGAGATTACGTTCATCTAATATTCCGCTCGAATCGCTCATAGTGATGATATAATAATCAGCAGAAGACACAGGATCAAAAGTGACAGTGAATGCTGAAGTTGTAGCAACAGCATCGGGCGTATTTACCGCAGACGGAACTGTGTATAAAAGTACGCATTGTAGATTGGTTTAGACGTTCAAACAAACGTGGTTCAACCAAGTAATTACACCGACGATAATTACCAGTGCTTTGTTGGAAGGTGGCAACATCCCCGCTCACTCCCCGCACAACGTAGTTGACTTGGACCTGATACAAATGTCCGGGGAGTATATTATCGGTGATCTCATACACAGGTCCACTCCATACATGTTGCACGTCACTCACAACTCCAAAGGGCCGATCCAGGCTCACCACGGATATTCTGTCGAAAATGTGTTAATAGTAGGTCTTTTAAAGTTTTTATAGGTTTAAATATTTACGTTTTATCGTCGTGAATGGGTAAACGCATATTTTGACATTTTTACGTGGGTTGGTTAGTGCGTCGCCTTTCAGACGAAAGGTTCGAAACTGGTCGCTAGCTAATTGGTTGTGTCCTTTTTGCAAGGCCCTTGGCGGATATTGCGTGGATATCCTGTTCTATCCTAGGGGTTAACAAACGGACAATCATGAGATTATCCCGTGTCCGTCGTCGGTTTACCGGTTCTAATACAGCGTTTTGTATAAGATTGTGTCGTTTTTTTAGTTTTAGTTTAACCCATAAATTCACTTGGTTAAAAGTTAAGTGCCTTGCAGAAGGACACAATCTTCGACTGAAAGCCGACAAACCAAGTCAAGTGCTTGTATTTGCAAAATAATAGACATAAATAAGACGGTACTAACGTTACGTTGTCGACAGGGGTCGACGAAGGTGGAATCAACTGTAGTGAGATTGATGTGTTGTCGCTGGTGAGGTTTCCCATTGGTATTGGAATACCATCTGTTTAAACGGAAAACAAGTTAAACCAGCGGTTCCCAAACTGGGCGCCGCGGCGCCCTGGGGAGCCGCGAGACTTTTCCAGGGGCGCCGCGAAAGCATGCAGAAGGTGCTGCATTTATTGTTTTTCTTAAAAAAAAACAGTACATGTGTATTACACCAATAAAACTTTAATTGGAGATGTTTGAGTCTGGTGTGCAGCCCCACACACTGACATACAGTATTCGTTTTACTTGTTAAAAATCCATTGTTCGGTGTTATCTGCCACTATTTGCTGACTAACAGGGCATTGTTTTCGAATAATGGTTTGTCAAATAACTGCTTTGCATTTATTTTGTCACTTTAGTAGTTTAGTGAATAGTTTTAAAGAGTTTGAATGGTTATCCAAATGCATGCTATAGTCTGGATATACAATACATGCAGTTTGAAAATTTTGGCTTTATGAGGGAGCCGCAAGGTTTAATAAGTTTACAAAAGGCGCCGCCAACAAAAAAGTTTGGGAACCGCTGAGTTAAACAACAAAAAGTAATGTAGGTATTCCGACAGCATCTAGTCTAACGAAATATCAATGTCATGATCAGACACAGTACGATAAAATAATATTAATTAAAACTTTACAATATCAAAAACACAAACAGTATTTTTGTCAGGCCCAAAAACAACACACAGCAATATCTTTGCCCGCCGTTTAGCTCAATGAGTACGAGCGTCAATGGTAAAGGTTAGGATAGGATATAGGATAGGATATTCATGTTTATCCCCGTGAATGGGAAAACCTAGGGGGTTATGACACGGGCAATCGTCAGATCACCTCGCGCCCATCGTCGGGTTAACGGAGCTATTGCAGTGTGTTGTATATGATAGACACGTTCCTTCAATTTGGTAGAAACCCATTAATCCGCTGGGTTCAGGCAATGTCCGTAAAGTGCCTTGCCCAAGGACACAACCGACTAGCTAGCGACCAGTTTCGCACCTGCAACCTTTCGATTGAACGGCGACGCACTTAACCGCTAGACCACCTGGGCCGGAGGTTGCGACCTCGAAAGCGTTTCTGGCTAGACGGTCGTGTCTTCAGGCAAAGATTTTAGATCGCCTTTATTAAGTACTGGATTTATAGGTTAAACTAATACTGAAGGTACGTTTTTAACTATTTTTTAGAACATTCTGCATAAGTTTTTGGGGCGTTGATCGGAGTTAATTTAACGATTAAACATATACAAACGCATTTTGCGTTTTCGCGAGGTTATTGGCGATTGTCGGTGTGATAAGATAACTCACCAGCTTTTTCTATTCATAGGGTAAGGCATAAATATCCTACCACATCTCTAGCATACCCATTGTGAAAACGTTAAAACAATAATCAAGATTTTTACCGACGCATATGAATTCAAAAAAAATTCTGTAAAAATTACATTTTTTGTACAGATAATTCATTTAAAAACACTTCTCTAGACCACTGGTAACTTTTTGTTACAAGCAACAGTGTATTAAAATGGGGACCGCATAAGTGTTTACAGCCCAGGATATTATAAACCAAGCAATCATTAACACATTACCTGTCCGTACTGCAAGTCTGTTATCAGGCCCAGAAACACCATTGCTAAGGGCAACCACAGAAAGTGTATAGTTGGTTGATGGCAACGCATTTACCAGGGTGACCTCGTAAACAGTATCATTCGAACTTGAAATAGTTTGTTGGTCAACTATGGTGTCAGATTCATCAAGCAGGGTTAACCTGACAGAAAGTTTTGATTATTTATAAGTTGTTCTAATAGTTTGTTTTATCTTGACTGGTTTTGATAAACTTACAATATTTCTGATGTGTCCCATACACAACTTTTAAGCATAACTAACTGGAAGTTCATCAAAACCAGCCACGTGCTATCCGCTTATGACCTACATACAACGCACTTAACTTATTAATCGTTTCTTAAACGAAAAAGTATTAAGTTTAACAGAAAATAAAATAATTTGTGTATCCTAATTAAAAGTTGCTATACAAACTTACCTGTATTTATCCGAAACTCCTAGAGGCTTCGTAAAGGTCACATTCACAGTCCATAGATCTCCACCGGTGCTGATAACGGACACAGTACCTGGCTCTGCAGTACAGATATAAGATTAGTGATTTTATAACACAATAGTGTATTTAGGAACACTACCAGTCAAATGGCTGATTGAACTACTATTTAATATGTGAAAACCAAATGTGCCTTATTGAAATGACATAAAAACTTCTCATTGCTCGGTTAATTGCATGTATGGTGTTTTAGACTTTTTAAGTTAAACCAGTCTCTTGCTAATCGTCTATAAAACAAATTCCATAATAGATATTTGTTGAATTCATTGAAAGTTTAAAACAAAAAAACTAAAGTAAAGTCTCTATCGTATGCAACACACCGCCCTAGAGTTTTTAGATGAATCCGGTATTTGTATCAAAGCCGGCTAAATATCCCATTCACATGAATACACGTGATTATACAACTCTACGTTTAGCTTAAAATATCCATTAACATACCAATTGTGACGTTTTTAATCGTTGGAGGACCACGCACATCAGTTGTTTCCGACTCGGCTTGAATTTGATATGTTGTTCCAGGTATTAAGTTGGGAAATGTTACCGTTAAGTTCGTTGAGTTTGCATCCACAAACAGAGTTGGACCACTGAAAGTATTTGAAAATTTAGCATATCCATAAAAAAAAACAATTTCCTATATCTATAAAAGTTAAAATTTAAAATATATGCAAAATGACTTAAATACAAAAAATGACTACTAATAAACAATAAAATATAAGCATACTTGATAAGAGTAACAGCGTATCGATCTACATGCATTTCTCCCACTGGTGCTAACTTGATGTGGAGTGTGCCATTTGAGGTTGAGATGTTGGCAATTGACACAGGTGGCGGTGGTGCTATAAAAATACAACCGAATATATCAGCTTAAAGGTTTTGTGAAAGACATTTCCCCAGCTTATGGAAAATATTTTTTCCAAGCAGGAAATCAAAAACTGACTTAACGTCAAACATTAAAACACGGCACAATTGCCCTGTTAATCTATAGAACTAAATATAAGTATCCAAAACAATATTGCACAGTAATAGTATTTTTATAATTGCTAATGTTGGTTTAGTAACCAAGGAATGTCGCCAATACTCTTTCAAAAATGTCCAATCTCCTACGGAATGATCCTAAAAATCAAACAAAATTATTTTAAACTTACGAATTTGGAATGAGGCAGTAGACGGTTCGCCCCTCAAGCCACTCTCAGCTACAGTTGTTATTATGAAGGTATAGTTATACGATGGCTTTAATGAGTTGCTGGTTGACACGGTCATCTCCTCATGATCCTCATAGTCAGAATACGTGGTTCGGTTGAAACTTTCAAGAATCTATGGAAAATCGCGTGATGGACTAGTATAGTGTATATATATCGTAGAAGGTGGTCTAGGTTTGAAACCTGAACAAGTTTTTCAACAAATTTATTGTATATAAAACAACATAGTAATTTATAATTAATAGAACCGTTTAGTTTATCCGGCCGGTTAGTCTGGCGGTTAAGTGCATCGCCTTTCAATTAAAAGGTTGCAGGTGCGAAACTGGTCGCTAGCTAGTCGGTTGTGTCCTTGGGCAAGGCACTTTACGGACATTGCCTGAACCCAGCGGATTAATGGGTTCTACCATATTGAAGGAACGTGTCTATCATATACAACACACTGCAATAGCTCCAGTAACCTGACGATGGGCGCGAGGTGATCTGACGATTGCCTGTATGTTAACTAAGCCCCTTGGTTTTCCCATTCACGGGGATAAACATGAATATTCTATTCTATCCTAGTTAAAATTTCAAATTTTTTTTAAATATTTGTGTTAATAATACTTACTGTAGTGTTATCTCCTTGCGGTGTAAGCACAACTACATAGTATTCGCTCCTTCCCAGTGCCTCGGTAAAGGTTAATGTTGCGTTGTCACTTCCCGCCTCAACATCTCCATATCTCACAGAATTTGGCTCTGTGGAACATACATAAGTAAATTACACGGCGAATAGGTGTTTTCTTATAAGCTGACGTACTAGTACAGATAAAAAACATTTTTGGACAGTGAAACAGACATTTTTCGCCCGCGCACACGTCTGTGTTTTTTGTATTATTAATATTTATTAAGACGGAAAAAATATAAAGATAATAGCGGTCTTATTTATTTAAATAATTTGGTATCGGCTTTTTAATTAATCCAAACAAATTCGTTTATGACAGCCCATGAGTATTATTACATCAGATAACCCACTTGTGAACGATAGCTTATTTCGTGACAATTTAACAATCACCGCGTGAATGATCTTTATTACAATTAAATTAAATTATCAAGGTAAGAGTGGAAGTTTATTTTAATATAAACAAAATATAGCTAGGAATAAACCTAAATATTCTATTAATAACTAAGTATGTGGCCGCGTATATTGAAGCGTTAACTAATAAAATTTTATGTCGGATGTATCTTTCGTCTTTGGTGCAAATTCTACTGCCTTGAAACGCGTAATTAAATGTATTTTGTTTTTGCTCCTTAAACTACCCAAAGAAAAAAGGTAATGGGGGGAAAGGCGTCAAAACGACCTTCGTCATCGGTAATCATCAGATTACCAAGTTCCCAATCGGCATAGATCTTGCAGTGTATTATATATACATTACAAAGCAATTGCTTCCGCTTTGTTTGATCCATTCTTGTATCGGATCTGCGCAAATTCGTAAAGTGACTTGCCCCAGGACAAAACTGACTGGATAGTGTCAGGTGTTAAACTCACAACTATTCAGCTAACTGTTACGCTACCACATTGCCATTTAACCGAGCGGCAATGTTAACAACTCGATTGGTTTGGAACAATGTCAAAGGTATAACAGAAAAGTGACTGTTGTAGTTAGTCTGGCGCATTTAAAGACACTATAAGTTTTAATTAATGCATAAATTAAACCTGGCTGAAAATATAACAACCAAAAAAACATTTAATCCTAGATTAAACTTACTTAAGTCAGCTTCTCCAAGGAATTTGGGTTTTCCCACAATAGATCGCCCATGGTGGGGTACAACAGATACTATGTAGCTTTCTCCACTAGTTAGGTTACTGAATATATGATGCAGGGTTTGTGTATTGTTGACTTCCCACTCATATGTATCGACGGGGATATCTGGCTCTCGTTTAGTAGTGATCAATACATCTAGTTGTACAAGCTCTCGGAGGTTAAAGGAAGTTTGGAATGTAACCGCCACATCAGTTGGTCCAACTACTGTCACGTTTCCTTGTCCTGGATCACTCAGAGAATCTAAAAGAATATTAAAAAGTTGATAGAGTAACTAAAACATTTAAGATAATTCTGTTTTATTCTGAAAGAGAACTACGCAAGAAAAGTTATATTTCGGGCAATCAGATTACGCTGCCACTGATGCATTACCAGAATTATTGAAGTGTGTTGTATTTTTAAAATGTTTTTTTTTTCGGTTGCAGTAAAAGTATTTATGCACTGGGTTGCACCATATCTATCTTTCCCTTTTACACAATCGTCTAGCTTGCTAGTTTTGACTCTATGATCTGTGGATACCTAGATAACCTACCACATGATGGTAAACAGTACAGTTAATGGACAATATTGTATAAACAGGGCCTCAATTTTTAAGAATCATATTTGGTATAAATTTACAGACATATATGGTTATATTTAAATTTTTACCAGAGCCTATAATCTAGTAAAAAATACTATGAAGCCAACCAATTTAAATTAAAATATCGTTACCGCATTTTTAACAACTAACATTCTACCTGTCGTTGTAATGTAGGTAGTTGGTACACTTTCCTTTCCATGTGATCTTGTAAACAAATACACAATGTAGGAAGTATTCGCACGTGTTTCAACATTGAACGTTGCTGAGTACTGTAAAATATTATTGAATGGTTCTATAACTTGGATAGGATATTCGCGTTTAGCAACATGAATGGGAAAACCAAGGGGGTTAACACACGGGCAATCGTCAGATCACCTCGCGTCCATCGTCGGGTTATCGGAGTTATTGCAGTGTGTTGTATATGATAGACACGTTCCTTCAATTTGGTAGAACCCATTAATCCGCTGGGTTCAGGCAATGTCCGTAAAGTGATTGGCCCAAGTACACAACCTAGCTAGCGACTAGTTTTGAACCTGTAACCCTTCGGCTAAAAGGTGTCGTACTTAACCACTGAACTTATTTGTCGGACTTTACGGGTAGAGGTGATTAATAACGATTGTGCAAACAGACATATTTGCTTCAATAACACCAGGATCTTAATTTTTCATTAGCAGCTGTGACCCCCCAAAAAAGAACTGACATTCACTAAAAATATTTAAATACCTTAAATTACCATTTAAAGCCACGTAATAAAACCTTTCCTTTAAAGCTATAGAGTAACATGTGCTATAATTACATCAGAATTTGGGCATACTAATTACAACAGAGTAATAATTTTTTACACAAATGTATGGACTGTCATAAAAACATTTGTTGAATCTAGATAAGGTAATCTTTGTGTGAAAATAGCAATTTACATAAATAACGTAATTACCGTTCCATTTCCAAAAATTTCACTTTCATTAATGATCAATTCATGTTCTATCAACTTAGGATTGCTCAGTAACGCAGCATATGCCCTGTAAGAGTCCGATACATTTGGTGCAGGTGGGAAGTTCAGGTAAATGTTGCCGAGTTGTGAAGTAATGTTTCCACCATCCACACTTGATGGTCCTGGGGAAAATGGTGTTACAACTCAGGGCAACAAAGAAATAAGTTTGTCTATACTTGTAAAATAGAGAAATTAACATTTGTTTATTGTGTGACAAAAAGGCTTTTCATAGCTAAATTTACAATATTACTACAATTAGATGTTCACAATCGGACTGTGTTCATACCTGAGTCATACATAAATGGTAGTATTAGTCAGGTGAGAAAGAGATTACTAGACTGATCTATATGAATTTACTAAAGTAAAGTAAAAACTATATTGAAGGGTTGGTGCTTCGCCTTACAGCTGAAAGTTTGCACTATCAGAAATTGTTGCTTGCTATCTGGTTTTGTCTTTGAGCATGGCACTTAGCAGACATTGCCTAAATCCAGTAGGTGAATGGGTTCTACTAAATCTTTTCAATCATACAAAAACCAATGCAATGGCTACGATAAACCAATGGTGAGCATAAGATAATCGAATGATTGCTTTTTTAATAACTCCCAGTGTTTTTCCATTCACAGGAAAAATACATAAAAATTCTATACAATTTATATAAACGGTGACAAGCGCATGGTTTTGGTAGAAAGAAATAACCGCTGTACGATCTTCCTGTCTAACCACCTTGCCATCTAAGTTAAATCATTTGATGATAGTATCTCATTTCGATTTCAAATTTGTAACAAATGAATATCAATATAAATTAATGTAGTTTAGGTGCTATTTTTGACATTATAAATAGTTCCAACTTAAAAACTTACGAATAACAGCGGTTCCTAGATCTGCTGGTGGGCCTTGTTCTCCACTAGTAGTAGTTATATAACTGATTGTGTATTGTTCTCCAGGAACCAATCCAGTAAAGAACTCAGTCTATAGACAAGATTTTTAAGCAAAGTAAATAATAATTCATATAAATTAAGGGAACTGTTTAATTATGCATTATATACTGCAATAGCTTTAGTAACACGAAGGTGGGCTTACGGTAATCTTACGATTGCCTGTGTATTAACGCGCCTTGCGTTTTGTCATCTAGGGGATAAAAATGAATATCCTATCTTAACATTGACAGCAATCTCCCACCTATGAATGGCACATAAGAGAATAATATGCTTGCAATATGTATTACAGTATTTGACTCTGTCATGAACGTCATTTACATTAACTTTTTATATGAACTATTTTCTTATCATGTTGTTTTCTACTCACGGTAGCTTTGTAAAGTGAACGAGTGTATTAATTTTTATATTTAAGTTTACTATGGATTTATATTGTGTTTTAAACAGGATAGAAGACGTGTGGTTGCAGATACATGAATGTGATCTTTTCTGATTGCGTCTAAGACCAAAACTACAGACATTTAAACAACCGACTATAATCACGTCTTAGGAAGACAAAAAAACGTGACAGACTAGACTATTTGGAATGAATTAACCAAAAAGAGAAAAATTCAAAGTTTATGGAATGTAATTATGAAAATTAATCATATAAATAAATTCTATAACTAAAATGAAGAAATAACAAAACAAAATACACAAATAAGATCAAACCTCCATGTTGGTAGCATTTGCATATACAGTGTTGATTTGTAACAAGTTGGCAGTATTGCTGGTGAGAGCAAGTCTAATGATGAAACTTTCCAACCCAATTACTGCTTGCATGCGAACTAGAATCGTGTTTTGAGCGGTCACTATGATCTCCCCACTATTTATTGGGGCTGCATCTAAAAACAGGTATGAATTGTGAAGTTAGAGTCAAACCAAAATCTAAAAGGTGGTTGAACTGAAACCAGCCGCTATCTAATTGGATGTGTCCTTCGGCAAGCCACTTAGTGGATGTCAAGTGCTTTACCCATCAAAGCTATGGCGAATTGTCATTCTAACACCATCACATAAGATTGGGGAAATATTTATTGTTTTAATATTACAGAATGTAATTGCAGAAGGTTTTTTGGAAGACTACATAAAAAAGAAAAAAATAGAATAAATTCTATTCACTTAAACTTATAAAATATTCACCTGTAGTAAAGTTAAAAGAAGCCAGTGGACTTATTAAAGAGTGACTTGAAGTTACCACAGTAACACTATAATTAGTGGACGGTTCCAATTTGTCAAATGTGACATTGAATATGTCAGTCTCATTCTCAGCAGGGACCTGTATGATGGACAGTTGGGTATTAAATAGAACACTTTACAGCTTAAAGTAAGTTAAACGTTTTTTCACTTATATGCTGGGTTCCAAATAAAAAACATATATTACAAACCCACATTCTAATATTAAAATGTTTTTCGCTCCAATAACGCTGCTATAGTGTAGAACAGGCATGGCCAACATATGGCCCACGTGCTGTAAGGGAATTTGACCGACCCACAGACTGTATCTAACCACACCATGTAATTAATCTATTGAACACTATTTATGTAATAATCCGCCCCACCAAGAACTTCATTTCCCCACATCTGTTCAGCTGACTAAAGAAGTTGTCCACCCCTGAGAAGAACTACCCATTTTAACGCATTGAAACTGGGTAACAATAATTTAATTCAACCTTAGGGCGGGGTTTGAATAATGCGCCTGTTTAAGATTACAACCTCATACTTCTCTAACACATAACATAAAATGGCAGAAATATATGTTTTAGTTTACAGATATTTAAACTTACTGTCTTAAATGATGTAACACTGTCTGGTTCCAAATCTTTTGTGAGATAAACATAATAGGCATCAGCTATCCCTTCGGCTCGTTGGAATGTAAAGTTGATTTGATTGTTGGTTGTCTCAACATTTCCATCAGGTATCACAGCAGGCGCTGCAATCAAAGATGATTTAGTTTTTTCTACATTGATGGAACTGTACATCACTAAAGAGTACAAGCTTTCTTGGTCATCGTTTATTGCTAGGTTATTTCCCACCAATTATTGTGGTGGGTAAGTGGGTTGAATTTCAGCCAAAGGGTTGCAGGTTTGAAACTGGCCGCTAGCTAGTCATTGTATCATTAGGCCAAGTACTTAGCAAACATTGCCTAAACCCAGTGGAATAATAAATTCTATCAAATTGAAGGATTGTCTCAATCATACACAACACACTGTCATAGCGCTGGTAACCGGATGGTGGGCGCAAGGTAATCTGACGATTATCCATGTGTTTGCATTTTCCCATTCACAGGAATAAACATAAATATCCTACCTATTCTATTCTATGTATTTACCCCAGAGGACTTTACATTGCAACATTAAACGAATATCTAAAAAAACACATAATTACTTTTGAAATTTTAAAACTAAAATAATTTTCAGACAATAACGATATTTAAAGTCATCAAAAAAACTAAACTTACCAATAGCAAACGAGCCAATGTGCTTCTGAAGACTCTCCACCCCAGAAACTCTGTTACTTACATACACCATGTAATGTTCCCCGTATGTCAAGTTCGAAAACCTATAAAGTAGTTTTGTAATTAAATGAGATCTAACATTACTAATATGGCAAAACTAGGTGGTCTAGAAAAAAACTAGAAAAAACTGACACAATTCATAAGATAGGAAAAAAGCTTTTAAAACTGATGAGGTAAACAGTAAATTCTAAAAATTATTTAACTTAATGTTTAAGGAGAAAAAAGCATGAACCAGTACTAAAGGGGGGGGGGGGGTTAATTTTGATGTGTTAAAAGGATATTCGATGCCCTAAGTTTAAACATAAAAATTAAAATCTTTAATCCTATTGTAGTATCAAAATCAAAACCCTTCCAAATCCGCATTTAACAAGAAGGAATGTCTAAAAAATTGTCTTACCAGATGGTTGTCTAAATAAATTACCTAAATTAAATTGTGTATATGTCTTAAATTATCTACGTTTATTGATATTTTCAGTTCTGCATTTTCCATGAAATTGTTCATCATAACAGAACTGAAAAGTACATACGTAGCGATAGGTGGCTGTTGTCCTGGAAGAGTAATATTTAATGTTGTTGAGTTTGAATCTGGTTTTAGGAATACACTGTAAGAATTGATCCACGAAGCAGCATCTTTGTTCGTAGGAGGGATCACTCTAACATCAACTGTACGATTATCATGCACTATAAACAACCCTCCAGTCTGCAGTGGCTTGTCTGTAGAGAATAAAACGGTTTTATTATAAAACTTTTATGATAAAAACTACACTAATTGATGATAATAAGAATTTATTTTTTTCCATAAATTCGAATATAAAATTGAACATTTTAAAAATTGCAGAAAAGGAGATTTGCATAAATTGTCCAAATTTTTTGGTCATCTCTGCTTTAACCTGTTATATTATAACATTATAAAAATTTTCTAAACAATTAAGATGCTTTGTATCGAAATCGTTAGAATCTTAGAGGAATTGTTTAAAACACGGTAAACTAAACGAAAGAAAATCACCACAATAAAAATACTTTTTGTTTCTGCAAGTAGTAAATATAGTGTACATCAATATTCTGCAAATACCAATGAAGCTAACAAGTCTAGCATATAGAACAATTTACAACAATCAAATGTTGCAAATATAGTAAATAATCAGTCAGAAATTTAAATTTGGCAATTTGTTTTGCAGATATATATTTTATGTGACAGCCGTTCATTATCCTTGTTTAAATAAAATGCATTGAATTTTGAAATTTGTTTTTCAGTGTTAGATATCCATATTGTCAATCTACATATATAGGATTTATCTTTCTTACAATAATGAACATTTAAAAAGGTATGGTAGCTGTGAAAAAGGTAAAAAACTAACCAGTTCTCATGTCAAACACTGTAGGATAGCTGTCTCTGTGTCGGCTATACGATTTAGCTTCACCCACATATGCTGTATCTGGAATTAGATTCCGAAACACGTGGTGGAACAGAGTTTGTATCTGCCGAAGGGTGTTGGGTAGGGTGATGCTATCCACTGTAGCATGTTCTTCTCCTTGCTTGTGCACAGACAGTGTGAACGAATCCGAAACGCCTTGTGGGGGAACAAAACTAACATCGCCTGTGGTTGCTGTCATTACAACGGTTGGGTTGATCTTTCCAGGTCCTGTAGTAATATTTAGTGACATTTATTATACTTTACAATGATCCCAATATACATTTTTTTTATATAATGTTGAATCCATTTTTCTGGCAGGAAACATTCTGTAGATTGGCAATAAAGGCTGTTTCTGCTTTACTAACAACTTTAGTATGAAAGAAGAAGGCCAGATGTTATATATTATACAGAGTTGTATATATATATATATATATATATATATACCGGTATATAAATGTGTATTTTTGCCTTTTATTATATTATTTTATTACTTTTTAATGACTGTGGTTTTGCCGCCTTACTTGTTTCTTTCTGATATTATTAAAGATTTTGTATATTCTGACATTAATTGAAATATAAAAACGTGTCCTTATTATTTATAATATTATATGAAATGATTCTTACGTAGAGTAGCATTTCCAATAATATTAGATGTGCTTTGAAGGTGTAGGTGTTTTGACAATGCAGACACCACGTATGTTTGTCCATCGACCAACCGAATAAACTCTGCTTTAGGAGAATTGTTGTGTGGCACCTCTCTGGTTGCTACGTGCACGGTAGGGTCATACAAGTAGCCCACCATTATAACATAACTTGAAATTGGGACACTGGTTACTGGTTCCAAGGAGACGTGAATGACGTTGTTCTCATCAACAGTGACGTTGCCGATAGGTGGGATGATTATTAAGTCAGCTGCAGGAATAATAACAATTTCATTGTTCCATATTAATATTTATGGTATACAGCTACGAAACTGGTCTCTAGCTAGTTGGTTGTCCCCTTTGGCAATGCACTTAACAGACATTGTTTGAGTTCATCAGATTAAGTGGTTCTACTAAATTAAAGGAACGTTGGAATCATACATAACACACTACAATAGGCATGTTAACCCGACGGTGGGCGCGAGGTAATCTGACGATTGCCCGTTTGTTAACCCCCTTGGTTTTCCCATTCACGGGGATAAACATTTCCATCCTAACAAAACAGGATACAAATGTATATCTCAGCGAATATCAGATTACCGAATACCAAATAATAACAATGTTGCTACTTGTGTTTAACTAATTAAACAACTGGTTTAAACAGATACTATTAAATTTAATAATCAAGGTATATTGTGGAAATGATTAATTTTTATTTATAATCTGTATCAGAAGATCAGAAAACCTATGCCCGTTACTGGTATGTTGGTGTTTATAGATACATAAATACTTAGTTTACTAGTGATTAGATTTAACAAACGAAAACTTATAATATATATAGAACATAAGTTTACCTGTGGTAGTTCTAAATATTTTTGGCGCACTACTCAAATTATTTCGTTGTGTGATGACATATACTGAATAATCAGTGTTCTTATCGAGTCCATCAAAGGAATATTGGAATTCAGTGTCAGTAGAAGAGGATGAGATATTGTCCATCTGGTGGTTTAAATTTAAAACGATTAGTACAGAATAGATAGTTTAGGGTATATACATACGGAAAACAATATACATACGGAAAAGTCTTGCAGTATATTGCTTTGGATACGATAGGATAGGATATTCTTGTTTATCCCCGTGAATGGGAAAACGAATGATGTTAACACACAGGCAATCGTAAGATTACCTCACACCTACCGTCGAGTTACGGGAGCTATTGCACACGTTCCTTAAATTTGGTGGACCCATTAATCCGCTGGGTTCAGGCAATGTCTGTTAAATGCATTGCCCAAGGACACAACCGACTAGATATCCTATGTTGAAAATCTAACCACGTTTGTTACTCGTTTTAAATAAAAGAGAGATTGATAATTTAAAATATGATAATAAAATTGGAAATTTTAATCGAAGCCAGAACTGAAACCTACCTTCACCACTGTAGCAGTATCATTGGTTTTTACAATATATATCCGGTAGCTATCAGCTAGTCCTTTGGCTGGTGAGAATGTCAAGTTAACTGTCGATGTCGAAGGAAGCAAACTTCCATTGGCAACAGTTGCTGGACCTGTGGTAAAATGTCGTGGTACAACAGTATTCTTTACCATCATGATAATAGTTAAAAGTGTGGTGATGCATAATTATTTTTACAATCAGGATAAATAGGCAAAGTAGGTTAATTGATCAATGTTTTTACTACGAATTAGCTAAACCCACTTTCCTGATCTATACCAGTGTTTTATTTGTTTATATAAGAAGTCAGGCATCATTTAAAACAATCTTTTCACGGTTAATGTTAAATACAATGTTCGTTAATTGCCTTGTAAAAAATGCAAGCATGAATCTTACTTGCCAGTAAACAAAGTGTTTGTATCCAAATAGTAATGAAGCTAAAATTGTAACATCGAGATTCATCGAGATTCATCGAGAGGCTAGCAATTTTCAATAATAAATATTGTACGAAACTACCTACCTACTACAACAGGACCAAATGGGTAGGGTTGTCCATCTATTCCATTTAGTGTGGATGCCACAGTTCCAGTGAAAGTTTGTCCAGGTGTTAAGTTGTTAAACACAACGTTGATTGTTTCATTCAGCGCAGATTTAGGCTTAATTTAGAGTCATAATCAGGTAAGAATAATGTATATATTACATATAAAATGCAGAAATAACAAAAACAGAATTGGAAATTAAAACTAATTTATACAACTGGATTAAAAAAATATCTGTTGGGTAACTTGGTCAGGTAAAGGTAAAAGGTTCACCACAAAACGGTTTTCAATGGCAGGGGAAGTACCTGAATGTTGTTATTATTATGCTTATTCTATACTACACCACTTTGGTATGTGATTGTGTTTACACCTTACAACCCAGCCGCTACAGCATTTAATTTAGAGTATTTTATGTTAAGAGCTAATTTATAAAAGACAACTTTCGCTATACATCAATCAAATAACACATGACATTGTATTTAAAGTACATACAAAATCTTTGATATAAAATACAACAATGAAAAGGGGATCATGTGAAAACTTACATCTATTTTGATCGGATCTACGAATGCAGTTGTTTCATTAAATGCGAAAATTGTCACCACATATTGCACCCTTTGGTCCAAGTCGGGCCACACCGTCACGTTCAGTTGATCAGTGGACAATCTCGGAAGTACTAACCGAGGTAGTGGCAGTTCAGCTGAAATATCAATTAACATATTTCAACGATTTTATACTTTTTTTAACCTGCAATAGACTTATATAGGGACTATTATAACACAATCTTTAAATATTAAACAGTAAAATAAATTTATCGGAAATTTTCTTGTAAAAATATTTAAAAAATTACAAACAGACTCTTGCATATGCATGTACACTTATTTTCCATTAAGAGAAATATGATCTTTTTCTTGACATTTTAAAGTTTCCCAATTCGTCCAAAAAAGAGATTACAAATTCAAATTAAATAAACTTTATATTTTACATGTACTATTATGTTGATGCATTGGGACAATTTAGTAAACTAAGTTCGGAAAACTTCTTTATTTAAAACTTTTTATATTTATTAAATGATATCCTTTTTTAATGACGTGTTTTAACGACTGTTCGTTTTGCCATCTTTTTCCATTCCCGTGTCGCGATTCTATTCATTTGCCATTTTTAAATACTGGGGCAAAAATGAATAAACTAAACTAAACTTTACCAGTTTTAATAGAGATGCTTCTTGGTTCACTTTCCACCCCATAACTAACAGCCCACACATGATAATGGTACCAAGTATCTGGCGTTAAGTTGGTGTAGTTTTGCTGGAGAGCTTGTGTTGTGTTGGAGATGCTGGGACTACCATCCCCACTTCGATTCAAGAATGTTCTAAAAATTAAATAGAAGGATAAGATAGGATAGCCTATTCATGTTTATCTCTGTGAATGGGAAAACCAAGGCAATCATCAGATCACCTCGCGCCCACCGTCGGTTTACCGAAGCTATTGTGGTGTGTTGTGTATGATTCACACGTTTCTTTAATTTGGTAGAACCCATTAATCGCTGGTTTCAGGCAATGTCTGTTAAGTGCCTTGCCCAAGAACACAACCAACTAGCTAGCGATTAGTTTCAAACCTACAACCTTTCGGTTGAAAGGAGTCGCACTAAACCGCCAGACTAACCGGTCAGACAAATGTATAATAACATTTAATTTAAAAACCTGATTTATAGTCAGACTTCTTTCAATATAACAAAAAGTTGCAACACATGAATATATAAAATCTTACCTGTAATATTCCACTCTACCCAAAGATGGATTATATGTTATCTCTATGTCTGATAGAGTGCTTGAGAAGTTTAGATTTTCAACAGGTCTTGGTGCTATAGAAATATTAAAATATTTAACTTAAAAAAAATTAAACAGCAAAGCTGATAATTTTTACTATCATTTTATAAAGCAAATTATATTATATCATTTTATACTTTATATAACGAATATATACTTACGTATTATATAGGTTCCAATGAACACAGATGAACTTGTTATATTCTCATAAGCAGTTATAATATCCAGGTCATATTTTTCCCCTGCTGTTAGATTGGTAAGCATAACATCCAAATTAAAAGTTGTGTTTTCCAGCACCACTTGATTGATTGGTACTGTGGTACCAGTTTGAAATATTCGGAGATTGAAGGTAAAGTTCTTATTAGGTGGTTTGTTAACAGTGAATCCAGATAGGGAAATTTCATTTGATCCAATCACGACACTGGTAATGTTGACCTTAGGTAATGGTATTCCAGCTGGACAAATGGAAATAAAACGGTGGTAATAAGCAACACTCTAAAATCCTTTTAAATTTATAGTTATATAAAGCCATAAGTATATAAGATGGTGATATCAAAACCTGTTACAGGCTGAAAAGTTGTGTCTTTGGGCAAAAAAACCTAATGACTGTTGTCGCAACCGAAAGAAACAAAGAATTGAAAAACTGTTGTAATACATCTATTGTATTTAACTTACTTTAAAAGCTTTTGCAATTGAATTATTGGGGCAAGTAATCCAAAGATAATAAGCATAGAGCAGTTTTCGCAGAAATTTCAGTTAATTAGTATTGCAGTATTTAGAAAGCAAAATGTACTAGAGTATATGTTACAACAAAATAAATTGTTTCCTACTTTCCATTTGAACTGCCATTAATGAAGTGTGTGGTTCTGCTAAATGGTACAGTATTACTGAATTTATTTAATTAGCATTTGATCACTGTTTGAATGTGTGAGGTTTGTAGAGTACTGTAAATACGGTGGGCGCGAGGTGATCTGAAGATTGCCAGTGTGTTAACCCCCTTGGTTTTCCCATTCACGTGGATAAACATGAATATCCTATCCTAAATCAATTATGCTGTACTTGGAATATAAACTAACCTGTTACAAAGTTATAAGTGATATCTCTTCCCTTCAGCCCATTACTAAACGCAGTAACAGTGAGCGTATAGTTTTCACCAGGTGCAAGATTTTGGAACAGATTGTTGTAGACTGTGGTCACAACATCATGTGTCACATTAGTTGCTTGAACCACTCTTCCATTTGTTAACGATGTTATCTGTAGTCTTTGAAAGAAAAAGGGTTAGAAT
>CH000093.1:79594-96530 GCA_000149265.1 Ciona savignyi | reverse complement strand
AGGGTAATTACGTTAAAAACGACGATATGTTCCTGAATTACGTTTGTGACTGGCATGCCATATCGCACTGACAAATAAGACAAGCAGTCGACAAATCAGATTAAAACTTTAAGAATTGTTACATAACATGACCCCACATATGTAAAATCAGAAACTTATCTACTAAACCTAGGGGAATTCCCTGACACATGAAAAACTAAATCGGGCTGTTTTGGCAATTTAGCTTCATTTCACTTCAGCGCTTGAAAAGAAGGTTTAATTTAAAATATTTGTGGTGAAAATGTTCGTAAATTTAAGACGTTTATTCTTTTTTAACTACACATGGAAAAGAAGTTTGGCTTGATAACTCTGGGACCCATGCGTTTATGCTTGCAGAAACAAACTACATATACTCAGTGTATGAAATACAAATTGTGGTTAGGGACCCTGTAGCATGAGTATATGGCCTACAACATGTGGTTTACAAATAGTGGGTGGTTAAACACGTGGTTGACACTCTCTAGTCTTACCCTTTTTTTTGTCCGTTTTTTGTTTTTCTTTTTTTTTTTTTCTTTTTTTTCTTCGTCAAAGGTTTGACAGGCATGGCATGGCGCCCCGACATCTACCAGAAGGAATAATGGAATCGTAATGAAACTTAGCCATTTGTTAGACAACATGGTCTAGATATGCAGAAACCAAAATTTTGGGTGGATAAATCTAGGGGAATTCCCCTAGGTGGTTAAAAACCAAAACGGTACTTTTTATAAAAAAAATTAGCTTTTTGTGGCATATCGCTTAAACAGCTGCTCCAATTTGAATAAGATTTGGTAAAATGTAAGTGCATTAGACACTGATTTAACTATTGAAAAAAATAAAAAATTTACCTAGGGAAATACCCTAAAAATAAGATTTTGTTCTCAAATCATGATTGTGACAGGCATGGCATGGCGCCCCGACATCTACCAGAAGGAATAATGGAATCGTAATGAAACTTAGTCATTTGTTAGACAACATGGTCTAGATATGCAGAAACCAAAATTTTGGGTAATAGATCAAAGGGAATTCCCCTGGGAGGTTAAAAACCAAAACGGTATTTTTTATAAAAAAATTAGCTTTTTGTGGCATAGCGCTTAAACAGCTGCTCCAATTTGAATAAGATTTGGTAGAATGTAAGTGCATTAGACACTGATTTAACACTTGAAAAAAATAAAAAATTTACATAGGGAAATACCCTAAAAATAAGATTTTGTTCTCAAATCATGATTGTGACAGGCATGGCATGGCTCCCCGACATCTACCAGAAGGAATAATGGAATCGTAATAAAACTTAGCCATTTGTTAGACAACATAGTCTAGATATGCAGAAACCAAAATTTTGGGTGATAAATCAAGGGGAATTCCCCTGGGAGGTTAAAAACCAAAACGGTATTTTTTATTAAAAAAATTAGATTTTTGTGGCATAGCGCTTAAACAGCTGCTCCAATTTGAATAAGATTTGGTAGAATGTAAGTGCATTAGACACTGATTTAACACTTGGGAAAAAAATTTACCTAGGGAAATACCCTAAAAATAAGATTTTGTTCTCAAATCATGATTGTGACAGGCATGGCATGGCGCCCCGACATCTACCAGAAGGAATAATGGGATCGTAATGAAACTCTAACCTATTTGTTAGACACATGGTCTAGATATGCAGAAACCAAAATTTTGGGTGATAAATCAAGGGGAATTCCCCTGGGAGGTTAAAAATCAAAACGGTATTTTTTATAAAAAATAATAGCTTTTTGTGGCATAGCGCTTAAACAGCTGCTCCAATTTGAATAAGATTTGGTAGAATGTAAGTGCATTAGACACTGATTTAACACTTGGAAAAAATAAAAAATTTACTTAGGGAAATACCCTAAAAATAAGATTTTGTTCTCAAATCATGATTGTGACAGGCATGGCATGGCGCCCCGACATCTACCAGAAGGAATAATGGAATCGTAATAAAATTAAGCCATTTGTTAGACAACATGGTCTAGATATGCAGAAACCAAAATTTTGGGTGATAAATCAAGGGGAATTCCCCTGGGAGGTTAAAAACGAAAACGGTATTTTTTATTAAAAAAATTAGATTTTTGTGGCATAGCGCTTAAACAGCTGCTCCAATTTGAATAAGATTTGGTAGAATGTAAGTGCATTAGTCACTGATTTAACACTTAGAAGAAATAAAAAAAGTACCTAGGGAAATACCCTAAAAATAAGATTTTGTTCTCAAATCATGATTGTGACAAGCATGCCATGTCGCCCCGACATCTGCCAAAAGGAATAATGGAATCGTAATGAAAATATAACATTTGTAAGAGAACATGGTTTAGATACGAAGAAACCAAAATTTTGGGTAATGAATCCAGGGGAATTCCCCTGAGACGTTAAAATCCAAAAGGTTTTTTTTCCAATAAATTAGCTTTTTGGGGCATATAGCGCTGGAACGGCTGCTCTAATTTTGATCAGATTTGGCGAAGTGTTGGACTATTAGACACTTTGTGCCAATTAAAGAAAAGAAAACATTTACTTAGGGTAATTACGTTAAAAACGACGATATGTTCCTGAATTACGTTTGTGACTGGCATGCCATATCGCACTGACAAATAAGACAAGCAGTCGACAAATCAGATTAAAACTTTAAGAATTGTTACATAACATGACCCACATATGTAAAATCAGAAACTTATCTACTAAACCTAGGGGAATTCCCTGACACATGAAAAACTAAATCGGGCTGTTTTGGCAATTTAGCTTCATTTCACTTCAGCGCTTGAAAAGAAGGTTTAATTTAAAATATTTGTGGTGAAAATGTTCGTAAATTTAAGACGTTTATTCTTTTTTAACTACACATGGAAAAGAAGTTTGGCTTGATAACTCTGGGACCCATGCGTTTATGCTTGCAGAAACAAACTACATATACTCAGTGTATGAAATACAAATTGTGGTTAGGGACCCTGTAGCATGAGTATATGGCCTACAACATGTGGTTTACAAATAGTGGTGGTTAAACACGTGGTTGACACTCTCTAGTCTTACCCTTGTTTTTGTCCGTTTTTTGTTTTTCTTTTTTTTTTTCTTTTTTTTCTTCGTCAAAGGTTTGACAGGCATGGCATGGCGCCCCGACATCTACCAGAAGGAATAATGGAATCGTAATGAAACTTTAGCCATTTGTTAGACAACATGGTCTAGATATGCAGAAACCAAAAATTTTGGGTGATAAATCTAGGGGAATTCCCCTAGGTGGTTAAAAACCAAAAACGGTACTTTTTATAAAAAAAATTAGCTTTTTGTGGCATATCGCTTAAACAGCTGCTCCAATTTGAATAAGATTTGGTAAAATGTAAGTGCATTAGACACTGATTTAACTATTGAAAACAATAAAAAATTTACCTAGGGAAATACCCTAAAAATAAGATTTTGTTCTCAAATCATGATTGTGACAGGCATGGCATGGCGCCCCGACATCTACCAGAAGGAATAATGGAATCGTAATGAAACTTAGTCATTTGTTAGACAACATGGTCTAGATATGCAGAAACCAAAATTTTGGGTAATAAATCAAAGGGAATTCCCCTGGGAGGTTAAAAACCAAAACGGTATTTTTTATAAAAAAATTAGCTTTTTGTGGCATAGCGCTTAAACAGCTGCTCCAATTTGAATAAGATTTGGTAGAATGTAAGTGCATTAGACACTGATTTAACACTTGAAAAAAATAAAAAATTTACCTAGGGAAATACCCTAAAAATAAGATTTTGTTCTCAAATCATGATTGTGACAGGCATGGCATGGCTCCCCGACATCTACCAGAAGGAATAATGGAATCGTAATAAAACTTAGCCATTTGTGAGACAACATAGTCTAGATATGCAGAAACCAAAATTTTGGGTGATAAATCAAGGGGAATTCCCCTGGGAGGTTAAAAACCAAAACGGTATTTTTTATTAAAAAAATTAGATTTTTGTGGCATAGCGCTTAAACAGCTGCTCCAATTTGAATAAGATTTGGTAGAATGTAAGTGCATTAGACACTGATTTAACACTTGGGAAAAAAATTTACCTAGGGAAATACCCTAAAAATAAGATTTTGTTCTCAAATCATGATTGTGACAGGCATGGCATGGCGCCCCGACATCTACCAGAAGGAATAATGGAATCGTAATGAAACTTAGCCATTTGTTAGACAACATGGTCTAGATATGCAGAAACCAAAATGTTGGGTAATGAATCCAGGGGAATTCCCATAAGACGTTAAAAACCAAAACGTTTTTTTTTCTAATAAATGAGCTTTTGGGGGCATAGCGCTTGAAGGGCTGCTCTAATTTTGATCAGATTCAGTGAAATGTTAGACCATTAGACACTTTGTGCCAATTAAAAAAAGAAAACATTTACTTAGGGTAATTTCCTTGAAAACAAAGGTATGTTCTTGAGTTACGATTGTAACAGACATGCCATATCGCACTGACATCTCTAATAAGCAGTCTACAAGTCAGATTAAAACTTTAAGAATTGCTCCATAACATAAGTCACTTATAATAACAGAAACTTATCTACTAAACCCAGGGGAATTTCCTGAAACCATTAAAAAATAAATCGGGCTGTTTTGGGAATTTAGCCTTATTTCACTACAGTGCTTGAAAATAAGCTTTAATTTAAAATATTTGTGGTGAAATGTTCGTAAATTTTAGACGTTTATCTTTTATTTAACTGCACATGAAAAATAAGTTTGGTTGGTTAACTATGGGACCCATGCGTTTATGCTTGCAGAAACAAACTATATACTCGGTGTATAAAATACAAATTGTGGTTAGGGACCCTGTAGCATGAATATATGGCATACGACATGTGTTTTACAAATAGTGGTGGTTAAACACGTGGTTGACACTTTCTAGTTTTATTAAAATTCGGTAAAATGTTAAAACATTAGACAATCTGTTCCAATTAAAAAAAATGAAAACATTTACTTATAGGTTAATTTCCATGAAAACGAAGATATGTTTCTGAATTGTGATTGTGACAGGCATGCCATAGCCTATCGCACCGACATCTCCAACAAGAAGTCGACAAATCAGATTAAAACTTTAGGAATTGTTACATAGCATGACTTACTTATGTAAAAACAAAAACTTATCTACTAAACCCAGGGGAAATCCCTGAAACAATGAAAAACTAAATCGGGCTGTTTTGGGAATTTAGCTTTCTTTTACTATACAGCGCTTGAAAAGAAGCTATAATTTAAAACATTTTTGTTGAAATGTTCGTAAATTTAAGACGTTTGTTCTTTATTTAACTAAACATGGAAAATAAGTTTGGTATGTTAACTATGGGACCCATGCGTTTATGCTTGCAGAAACAAAAACTACATACTCAGTGTATAAAATACAAATTGTGGTTAGGGACCCTGTAGCATGAATATAGGTTATACAAGATGTGTTTTACAAATAGTGATGGTTAACACGTGGTTGACACTCTCTAGTTTATTTTTTGTTTCCAGCGATGAAAACACGAAGCGGTGACTATCAGTAGAAAATTTGGAAAACGGGAAAAAACGGCAAAACGACAGTCGTTAGAACACGTCTAAAAAAAGAAATAGACTATTAAAATTCTGTATAATTTGACGTGGCCGCTAAACCCAATTAAAAAAAAAAAAAAATTAAATAATTGTTTATAAAATAAAAATTGCACTAAGCCTCGAAGAAAAGTGTGCGGTAAAGCGACCCGTGCAATGGGGGAGTCGGCTTTAGAAGAAGGGGTGGCCCGGAAAGTGTGGGCCGCAGTGGAAAAAGAAAAACCCCAAAAATGAAATTCCACTGAAAAGTTTCAAGTGCAACACTTACCAAGGCATTGCTTCATTGTGTCCACTAGTTGTCGCTAATATTAATAATTCTGTGCCGGGGTCAGGGGTGTAACTGCTGTACGGTCGTGTGGCCGATTGGTTAACGTGCCCGGTACATAACCGACTGTACACAAAAACGGTCTTTCTGACTAGCCGATCATGGGCTCGAAACAGCCCAGCAAAGTCCCTAAACACTTTTTGTATTTTATACACTGAGTATGTAGTTTGTTTCTGCAAGAATAAACGCATGGGTCCCATAGTTATTAAACCAAACTTCTTTTCCATGTGAAGGTAAAAAAATAAACGTCTTAAATTTACGAACATTTCACCACAAATGTTTTAAATTAAAGCTTCCTTTTAAGCGCTGTATTAAAATGATGCTAAATTCCCAAAACAGCCCGATTTAGTTTTTCGTGGTTTCAGAGAATTACGGGGTTTAGTAGATAAGTTTCTACTGGGTTTATTACGTAAGTTTCTGTTTTTACATATGTGGGTTATGTTATATAACAATTCTTAAAGATTTAATCTGATTTGTCGATCTCCTTGTCTGATTTCTCGATCTCCTTGTTGGAGTTAGTACGATATGGCATACCTGTTACAATCATAATTCAGGAACATATCTTCGTTTTTAAAGGAATTACCCTAATAAAAGTTTTCTTTCTTTTAATTGGAACAGGGTGTTTAATGGTCTAACATTTTTACCAAATCTGATTCAAATTGGAGCTGCCGTTCAAGCGATATGCGCAAAAAAGCTAATTTTTTAGAAAAAATACCGCATTGGTTTTTTACGTTTCAGGGGAATTCCCCTGGATTTATTACCCAAAATTTTTGTTTGTGCATTTCCAGACCATGTGGTCTAACAAATTACCAAGTTTCGTTGTGAATCCATTACCCCTTTTAGTAGATGTTGTGTCCACAAACCATACCTGTCAAGCGTTTAACGAAAAAAAAACGAAAAAAAACGGACAAAAACAATATGTGTCCCATTTTTCCAAATGGGACCCATAATAAGCGACGTTATAAGCGTTTGTGTAGAAATGGATACGTACCGCCCCCCAGAACCATTCGGCCACACAATCGCTTGAAAGGGAAATTAAGTGGCGTTATCTCATATTATCATGTGTCCACTGTTGGGCTAGCAAATCGGTTGCGATCTTTTTTTTATCCTACATGATTTATAGCATCTCCATTTCGACTGTTTTAGTTCTGTTCATTATCACTGGCTTTCCAATTGGTTTTAAAAAGGAAAGATGATTAATCCCCGCGACTGGTTTCGATTCGAATACCTTATGGTTGTAAGCAAGAAATCTACCAGAATGTCTAATGTCGCCGCAATGAAAATTTGTCATTTGTTAGGCAACATGATTTACGTATTCTGAAACCAAAATTTTTGTTGATAAATCTAGGACAATTCCCTCGTGACGTTAAAAACCAAACCGGTATTTTTTCGAAAAAAATTGTTTTTTAAGCATAGCGCTTGAACTACTGCTCCAATTTTGATCAGATTTGGTGAAAGGTGAGTGCGTACGCCACTGCTTTACCAATGAGAAGAAAATTACATTGGGAAATACCCAGATTAGTTCATGGCACATATTGTTCTGTCCCAACCCACAACAATTCATGCCTGTCTCATCCCATCCCATGGGATTCCCATCAAAAGACAATTCAATAAAAGTTATTAACTTTATGAAATTTTAAGTCAAATGTGTACTAGATAGGACTACACGTACAAAGAGAGATACAAAACGAAAAAAATTATTGACTTTGTTAACTTTAAAGTTTAGAAGAGTTGTATATCTATGAAAATTCATTATCATTCTGCTACACATATTCCGAGTCACTGTGTTCATTATGGTGTGCAGAGCAGTGTTGCCAGATTGAAACGAAGCTCCTACACCACAGACAAAACAAAATTACACAATCTAAGATTTGTTCTTAAAAACTCAGGTATTTACGTCACTTGGGCCGTTTTTATATTTATGAGTCGGGTATGTTCGTGATTTCGCGTGCCAACTATTGGATAATAGGGCCCGTTATAGTGTGCAGTGTATAAGATTAAATCACTTGTATTGTTTAAGTTTACCCTATTAAACTGTACTAGATTCAGGCAATATCTTCTAGTCCTTTTACCTGTAACTCAACCTACTCCCAAACTTCTGGTTGAAAAAACTAAAAGCAGGGAAAGCGGAAAGGCGGGAAGGAAGGAAACTGCACACTAAAATGAATATTATGGTGTTAAAGTTCGTTTAAAACACGGGGTTGGAGTTATAGCTAGTTCTGGGGTTGGGATTAGTTTAGGAAAGCGCTAAAATTAATTTCCATAGTTTTGGTAAGCATTTCCCTCCTTTTAGTATTTCTCCTTCTGGTTTTGATTTAAGCAACGGGCAGACAACATTAAAGCCAGCATTATGTTTTTTTATTCTTGATAACCGCGGGCTTTAACAGGGATGACAGTGCAGGCTTTGTTACAGGATGGTCAAATACAAATAACCGTATAATTTTCTGTGGCCGCATTGCGAAACCCTGAGTTCTTTATCATCAATCCACTTAATCTGCAAAGACAATACTTTTCAGTATTAAATTGAGTATTGGGCCTAAAGTCTGGCTATGCCTGCATTGTATTTATACGTAGGTACAGGATATATACAAAATGATTGGCATATTTTTTTACCGAGCCAAGTTTCGAACCAACGATGGGCTCATCACCAGGACAATTTTTGTATAAGAGTCGGTATATGTATCGGTCGCGTTAACCATTCGGCCACACGACCGCACATGTAGACTACTGTACCGTGTACCGTAGTGTGGTAAAATGGTTGGCATATTAACATGACAGAAAATGCGTAAAGATATATGCGATATACTGTCCCAACTAGTTTGTTTTTCTCTTCTTCATAACATAAAAAAAAGAATAACACAGTTATGTAAAAAAAAACTAGAAAAGAACGGAAAATATCTACAGTAATAAACACTCATCAGTAAATACAAAGGGTATAACAGGACGGAAAATGACACGGTCGTTAAACTTACACTATAAACAATACAAAGTTCAGGATAGGATAGGATATTCATGTTTATCCCCGTGAATGGGAAAACCAAGAGGGTTAACACACGGGCAATCGCCAGATCACCTCGCGCCCACCGTCGGGTTACCGGAGCTATTGTAGTGTGTTGTATATGATAGAGACGTTTCTTCAATTTGGTAGAACACATTTATCCGCTGGGTTCAGGCAATGTCCGTAAAGTGCCTTGCCCAAGGACACAACCGACTCGCTAGCCACCAGTTTCGCACCTGCAACCTTTCGGTTGAAAGGCGACGAACTTAACCGCTAGACCATCGGGGCGGACATTTATTGCGGAAGCAAACGTTTTTATATTAAAATTAACAAAATTACAACCATGGTTAAAACTGCAAGCAAGCCCAGTACTAAGAAGTACGGTTAATAAGATTAAAGTTAAATAAAACCTAAAATAAAATTCTGCCAATGGTTAAGTGTCATACATATACGAATATTATCCCAAACATTCCGACTTAATTTTACAAGCCCTGCTTTTCCCTTTTTTGCCGATTATAAGAACGGCTATACTCTGTTCCTAAAAGTCACTTCAAGGTTAAAAAGTTACTTTAGCCCAGGGGTGGGCAACTTCTCTAGTCAGCGGGCTAGATGTGGGGAAATGAAGTCCTTGGTGGCCGGATTATTACATGAATAGTATTCAATATCTTAATTATAGAGTATGGTTAGATACAGTCTGTGTGCCGGTCAAAATCCCTTTACGGGCCGGACCCGGCTCGCGGGCTGTATGATGCCCATGCCTGCTCTAGCCCATAATTAAAATCGGAAAAGATTTAACATCTATTGCTAGTGTCATTTCACATCACATAGAGCGATAACCATATCCACCTTAAAAGTCTAAATCTTCATCTGGTTCCATTAAGTCTTCTAGAGATTCGTTCCAGGAAGAACTACTAGAGCTTCTGTGAATTAAACAAAAGCTATAAGAAAACTTTAAGTGGCCATTCGAGTGCCGTTTAACCCTTTAGTGTATCTTTAAACAAGTTTATTTCGAACCTAATATGTTTATTTTTGTAAAATACATTTACAGTTTATAAGCGTTGTTAGGATAGGAGGAGAGATAGAATATTCATGTTTATCCCCGTGAATGGGAAAACCAAGGGGGTTAACACACAGGCAATTGTCAGATCACCTCGCGCCCATCGTCGGGTTACCAGAGCTATTGCAGTATGTTGTATATGATAGACACGTTCCTTCAATTTGGTAGAACCCATTAATTCGCTGGGTTCAGGCAATGTCCGTAAAGTGCCTTGCCCAAGGACACAGCCGACTAGCTAGCGACCAGTTTCGCACCTGCAACCTTTCGACTGAAAGGCGACGCACTTAACCGTTAGACCAACGGGCCGGACAAATTATTACTGAGATCTTCTTAAAAAAATTAATATCGACGTTTTGCACTTCTTACTGCTTGCGTAAGAGAGAGCTGAATAATGTATTGTTGTCAAAATCTTACCTTCTTCTAAAATTCCGAGATATTGTACGAATAGGGCTCCAATTGCACAAACAATTCGGACTAAACAGCAAGATTATTGTAGCAAACAAAATAACTGACTTGATCATCATTTTGCGAATTATAACTGTAAGACTGTGCATGGAATAATAACAACATTATTAAAAAATTTAAAATTGACGCATAAAAAGGAAGGAACTAGTTTTAAAAGCGTGCGTGCACGCACAAAACGACTTTCGGCAAATAGGAAACAATATATCGATTTATCGTAAACATGTAAAGTGTAAGTAAGCGAAACCTGCCAATAACTGCCAACATATATTCGGAAAATCACCACAAATAGCAAAGAAAACGTATTATTATATAAAAATTTAACAAATTAACCTGGATTACAAGCTCAACGTTTAAGATGGCGTATAACCAATTAAGACCTCTATGGACGGCAGGATGTGACGAGTGGTACCCTCCATGAGTCAGTGTTTTTAAACAAGTGTTTTGCTGAGTAACAATGGTGGTGATTCCCCAATGTTTGTTTGGTTGAAAGCAGCATGTGCTAGGCTGCGCGCCGGGGTTCTCGTTTAGCTGTAAAGTTTTGTAATCGTGAAGCAGTGCTTTGTGAAATAGATTGTGCATCTGCTAGCTGTTTTGTTGAAAAAAGTTGCCGATGTACGAAGGGGCATGGGCTCAAAATTTTTAAACAAAATTTTGTGGGGTTTTGAGTTTAGGTTGCAGATCCAAGCTTTAATTTTAAATTGTGAAAAAATCTAAAACTTCCTATGTCAGGATTTTGAGTGACAGCCGTTTTTGTGAGGTCAGTTTGCATTGGAGAGATGGGGAGAATAATTGGCTGAACGCTTCCTTAAAGCGGTTGACTTGTTTCTAATGTCATTATGGATTCTCTTTGATTCTAAAGGAAACACATTTTAATTTAACCTACTTTATTTTTGTCAACTTTATTCTGCGTTACGCTGGTAACAGGCATATCCGGTCGCCAGGTCATAGGGTAAAACGCGTTATCGAATCAGGTTGAAAATTTTAGGAATCCTAACCAACATGAACATGGTTTACCTCGAAAATAATTTTTCAAAGAAAAAAATTTCCACTATCCGGGGAAATCTATAAAAGAGGCCATTTTTCACCATGATCGCTGATATCTCTAGTTAGAAACCCCCCATAATAGAATAGGCCTAACCGATCATACATACAATCTTATTTCGCATATAATGAGGTAGAAACATAAAAGTAAGATAAAAAAATATAGAATTTAAATGCGGACAAAAAAAACAATGTATATACCCCAAACTTACCTTTAATTCCCAGCACGAAGGTCACCAGGGCATGAACAAATGTCGAGAAAGAGCCCAAACGTCTGTTTGGTGGTTTGAACTACCAAAAGACCTGAACAACTATGTAAGAAACTGCAACATTTGCACTAAGTATAGAAATTTTAACCTAGAGCCATTAATTTCGTTCTAGGTACCCAATAGTCTTTGGGAGAAAGTCGGCTGTAACTTGTTTTACTGGAAAAATCTTAACTACCTTCTTGTTGTAGACTACTTCTCAAGATTTATTGAAGTTGCTTTGCTCGAAAGAGGGACTCGATCGGCAGATGTCATTGAGAAACTTAAATCAATATTTGCCCGTCATGGGGTCCCACAACAACTTGTATCAGATAATCGACCTCAATTTGCATCCTTTATTTTTCACAGATTCTCTAAAAGTTACGGTTTCAGACACGTCACCAGCAGTCCTCGATATCCTCAGAGCAACGGGGAAGCAGAAAGAGCCGTGAACACGATAAAGGGCACCCTGAGAAAATATAACCCTTACCGTGGTCTACAGAGCAACGCCTCTCTTCACTGGATACAGCCCAGCAGAATTACTAATGGGTAGAAGCATTCGAAGCACTTTACCCGTGCTGCCGTTGAAGCTAGATGCAGAGTGGTCATATCTAAAAGACTTTCGAAGAAAATACAATATACAATATCGCAAAGCACCAACAAAAACAAAAATTATGACAAACGTCACCGCGCAAAACCGTTACCACCATTGGAAAAAGGAATTTCATTGTGGATCGACCCGCACAGAGACTTGAAAGACAGTATGGTTGTGTCACCCTCGCGTGAACCTCGTTCATACACTGCTCAAACGGAGGACCACAATCTGCGACGGAAACGAAGTCAACTGGTTCCTGTTCCTGTGCTGCCCGATGGTCGCACTTTGGCTACTTTACGTTCGCGTTATGGAAGAGTTATTGTGCCTCCCAAGCGGATTATGAACGGAAAAACCTTATTACAAAACAACTTTTTACAATAAAATTTGTCGATTTAGGCGATGTCCGCTGCACAACCGACAAACTATACTCACCAGTTTAGATCCTAAAACATTAAGTTGAAAGGCGTCGGTAAACCCACCGAACGAAATGATATATAGTATGCATAGTTTAGTTTAGTTTATTCATTTTTGCCCCAGTTTTAAAAAATGGCAAACAAATATATAATCACGACACAGGACCAGGAAAAGACGGCAAAACGAACAGTCGTTAAAACACGTCATTAGAAAAAAGGATATAAAGTAATAAATATAGCGGACGCGGCCGCCAAACCTAGGCAAAAGAACAATATTTAGCGATCCAAATTTAATTAAGACCGAATGATATAAAGCCCTGAAGAAAAGTGTGTGGTAAAGCGCGACCAATACTGACATATCAAATATTACAATCATGCTTATCCCCGTGAATGGAAAAACGCAAGGGGGTTAGCACACGGGCAATCGTTATATTACCTTTGGGTTACCGAAGCAATCACAGTGTGCAAAACATTTTTATATTTGTTTTTTTAACTCAATTTCTTACCGAGCCAAGTTTTGAACCGAAGATGGGCTTGTGACTAGGAACTTTTGTTGTATCAGAGTCGGTATATGTATCGTTCGCGTTAACCGTTTGGCCACACGACCGTACTTTTTTAACCCATTAAAACAGTGGGTTTGTACAAGTTTGATCAATGCCATCTAGCGTTGGATTCGATCCCATTATCTTGCGACTGATGGTCCAAAGCGATATTCCGCCCCAGGAGTTTTAAAACTTTAACACCTTTAAAAGTGCTCCCCTCCGGTGTTTTGCCCATTGTTTATCTTTTCATGTTTTAGTTGGGCGTAAGCGAATTAAGAAGAAAGGTACGCCTACTCATGTTTATAACCAGTGATGAAAAACTACGGGCAAGTTTCCAGTTAAAAACGCGAAAGAACGGAATGATGATGCTTTAGACAGAGAAATACTCACCACCTTTTACCAGCTTGAGCTCTTGTGTAGTTCAACGGCTAACGCAACCAAATTATATACGGTATAAACCAAAACGGATCTGCTGACAAAAACGAATCTATTGACAATTTCACGAATATCTGTATTAAAATCTGCCACAAAAACAAAAACTTTACCTAGCAATGTGCAACACTGACGGTGGTTCCCCTTCTTTCTGATTAGCATATTCTAAGACGGATTGACGGATGTTTGGTCTTTGTCCATTTGCAAATTGGTTGGTGGTAACACATAGAGTTGAGTGGAAAAAATAATTATGAAAGATTGTTTAGTATTATGCACATTTAAATGCAAATAGTCAAGCACTATATGAAAGCGTGTTTTTAAAAACTTTAATCCAAATGTAGCTTTAAAAATATTGAGGAGATTGGGCATATCGTCAAGATTTAAAAACTTACATCACCTTAATTAGTTCTCTGCATGTACGTTACGAGTTATATAGTACCTTACCTATCTGACCATGGCCATTTAAGAAAGTTTAGTTTATTTTTTTGCTCCTTAGTTACAATAAAGAAGAATAGAACAATTATTTTAAGTTAAGGAGACAGGATAAAACGGCAAAACTATAGTTAAAGCCCCAACATATACATTTTTTAATCAATAATTGATTAAAAGGTTTTTACTTTTTATTGCTTTCACCTAAGCATTAGGCGGTTCACCATATCTATATTTATTTAAATATGTTGTGTTTTTGAGTCATTTCAAAACTAAATGATGGGTCCATAAAAGGACAACACTAAAAGGAGGGAAGGAAGGAAACTGCTCACTAAATTTATGAAAACTAATTTAAACCCTGCCCTTAACACTAATCTCAACCCCACAACTAACCTTAACTCCAACCCCATGTTTAAAACTAACTCTAATGCCCTAATATTCATTTTAGTGTGCAGTTTCCCTCCTTTTAGTTTTCCCCTCCATGAAATTCTCTAAAACATTAATGCCGCCATATATGTTGTGTATGTTAAGTTGCTGTTAGCTTTTTTTGCCTGAATTGGGAAAAACTAAATGGAAAGAAAGAGGAATGTAGGGAAACTACCGTTAAACATTAAAATAAAAATTAATTTCTAATAAAAGACATTTTATTCTAAACAGTAATTTGGATTAAGTTTTCAAAAGTAGAATTCATAGTGTACCAATCTGCTTATAGTGTGTACAAGTTGATGCTTTTATAGATTGACCACAAGTGAAATTAAACAGATAAATACCGCTAAACCACAATTATTTAAACTTATCAATGTAAAATTCATGACTGGATAATGCAAGGCTGTACTTAATTGTCTAGTCCATTTTGTATTGATGTATCATTTAAATTGATCATAAATTGGAATATTGATTGGCTATTGACTCAATTAAGAATTTATTTCTTTTTATAAAATTTGCTTGCTAGCTAGTTCATATGCTCTTATGATAAAGGCTTTTCCAACTCCAGTATGCTGTTAACTTGACAAAATAATCACACCCATATTCACTTACAGAATTTAGATTGTCAATAAACATGTCAAGTACTGTTTAACATACAGAGACCCCCAGATAAAATAACTCTTGTAGTGTCTACTGAGCTCAGGGAGACTTGTTTCGTCGCAACCCAACTACGAAAAAAGTAAACATGGCAGATTTGGAAGCCGTTCTTGCTGACGTGAGTTACCTTATGGCGATGGAAAAGAGCAAAGGGGCCCCAGCAGCCAGAGCTGTAAAGAGAATTCAACTGCCTGACCCAAGGTGAAGTTATTAACATTGTAGTATTAGGATCTCTGTGAAATGATTACTATAAAAGCACGAGACACCTCTTTTGTCGGTCTCTTTTCATCCTGAATCAATCTATTAAACAGATTTATTTGTTAAACGCACAGCAACAAAATAATAACAATACGAAAATAAATAAACTGAAGTTTAACAAGGAGACACCGAGAAACCATGCGGTTATCGAAGCAGGTGCCACTAATGGAAAATGTAAATTAAAATATAAAAATAATAAGAAATAAACAGAATAGCAGTGTGAAAAACTTCTTATCCTGACTTAAATTAAAGGACGTAATAATGCTTGTGTGTTGGAGGCTACAATTATTATTTTCCAGTGTTGCCACACCATGTACCAATGTTGCCAAGCTTCACTTTTGTCATACAATTCATTAAGTATTATGTACAGTGTTTCCATTCTAATTTCAGTGCGACTATCTAAGTATATGTTAGTGTAGCCTACACTCTTTAGCATCTGACGACCAAGTAATTTGGAATTTCAACCTGAGATCCCCATTCCGGAAACACTGAGTAGGATAGGATAATATATTTATGTTTATTCCTGTGAATGGGAAAACCAAGGGGGTTAACACACAGGAAATCGTCAGATCACCTCGCGCCCAGTGTCGGGTTACCGGAGCTATTGTTGTGTATGAATATGTTACTGTTTTCGTTTATTTTTCGTACCCATTATGGCAAAATGATAAGGGGCGAGTATATAAGTTTGATTTAAATTAAGTTAAATTTGTTTATGCAGTTAACAGTGATGGTGCTTGTAATAAAAAGTATAACAGTAAAATTATTGCAATTATTCTCTTCATTGAATTAATACGAAAATGTTTTTGGTTTGCCTTAAAGTTTATTTCAGAGCATTTTTGATATTTTAGATTTGAAATTATTGATTCGAGAATAAATCTAGAAACCAAACCAATTCAAATAAGGATAACTCAAATTTTGTTCTATCATAATGGTGTGTTCAATTTAAACCCATTTTGCCTACAATGTGGGAAGAGAATAAAGTGGACTTATTCTGGCCTTACGTTGTAGGACTTTTTACAATACCGGTACCATACAAACGTTGTAGTCGTAACATTAAATATTTAAATAATGATTGTGTGAATTCTTGCCTGTAATTTGAGATTTAGAACCCTGCCCTCACTACATTTAACTTTCTTTTCAACTTATAGTGCAGTACATCAACTTATAATGCACTACATCAACTTATAATGCAGTACATCAACTTATAATGCAGTGCATCAACTTATAATGCAGTACATCAACTTATAATGCAGTACATCAACTTATAATGCAGTACATCAACTTATAATGCAGTACATCAACTTATAATGCAGTACATCAACTTATAATGCAGTACATCAACTTATAATGCAGTACATCAACTTATAATGCAGTGCATCAACTTATAATGCAGTACATCAACTTATAATGCAGTACATCAACTTATAATGCAGTACATCAACTTATAATGTAGTACATCAACTTATAATGCATTACATC
>CH000093.1:55905-70664 GCA_000149265.1 Ciona savignyi | reverse complement strand
CCAGTGACTTCCCATGTTATGGTGCTGATGTCAAACCCCTTCATACGCAATGTAGTTTTTTTACTGTGTACACTATTGATTTACAAGTAAAACCTGGTCTTCATATTCTGTAATATGGCTGAAGTAATAACTGCCAATCAAGCACTAATATTGTTTATTTCAGATGTAAATGTGCTTATAATTGAAGTTAGTCCGACGGGTTAGTCTGGCGGTCAAGTACGTCGCCTTTCAGCCAAAGGGTTGCAGATACAAAACTGGTTGTGTACTTTGGCAAAGCAGTTAATGGACATTACCTGTACTAAATTAAAAGGAACATGTGAATCATACACAACACACTGCAATAGTTCCGGTAACCCGACGGTGGGCGCGAGGTGATCTGACAATTGCCTGTGTGTTAATCGCCTTGGTTTTCCCATTTACAGTGATAAACCTGAATATCCTATCCTATCCTACTTTAATTTGGTACTTAAGGTTCGTATTATTTTTTTGGCTTGGCACAATCCTACTTTTTATCCCATATCATCTAGTAATTATTTAACCACCTTACTAGCACACATTTTTTATCCTTTAAATAAGCTACTGTCTTTAAATATTTTTTTGCTCTATCTTTGATGACAGTTTATTTGAACTAAAACAATAGAAATAAGTCACAATTTATTGACTTATTAAAATATTGTTAATAACTGTGTCACAAACCGCATTTAATGCCTCATAAATTTAGTCATTTAAAGGAGTCAGTTAGTTATCAGCTGTTATTATAATCTAGCCCAATGCACAAAACTTAATTCAGACATTTTTCTTATTAGTTAAGTTTGTATAATTGATTCCACAGTCTAAGGGTGGAAGTATTAAGTATTTTTAAATTTCCAAACATCAAAGGACAAATTTTCTGATTTTTTGCATGCTTTTTAATTTTCCTACTAAATTTTACTACATTTTGCTACCATATGGCATTACTTTATTTCAAAATTCTATGAATCTTAAGAGTATTTGCATCAATTCTTTTAATTCACATTAATTATTTTTTACCAATGGGTATTTTCATATCAAAATTACTGACCGATGAGCTAAAATCAAATCGGAAGTTTTCACGGTCGGAAGAGATGTCAATTAAGGATCAATGTGTCATTCTTGGTGGGAAATCTATTCCCAGGGATTGTGTATGAATAATAAATGATATTCGTAGGTGGGGACCTGCACTACCAGCTCACACAGAGAGGAACGTTCACCGAGAACGAGGTTCGATTTTACGCCTCGGAAATCTTACTGGGTCTCGACCACATGCACTCGCGGGGCATCGTCTACAGGGACCTTAAGGTGTGCTTGGTTAAAAGTGTCAAAAACCGATATTTTCTGTCCAATTGATCGTTGAATTACCTTTCCTCTGAGCACATATTCGCTTTGTTATTACGATAAAAATTTGTTTGCCAAAGGTAAAGTGCAATTTTGGTTTATTCTTGTGAATTTGCATCGCTATTTACCATATCAATTGCTTATTTTTATTAAAAGATTCGATTTCTTTCTTTAAAATCAATATTCTGTAAATAAATTTTAAACTAATATCGTTTAACCGTTATTCTATTAAATAATCGCTTTAAAATTTAACTGTTAAGAAGTCCCAACAAAATTTGTTGTAATTTGCCTAAAATCAATAACTCTCAATATAATCTTAAAGTCAACTAAGAAAGCCTAAGCTCTTACAGCTGTTGGCTTGAGAAGAGGCCAATTGGAATGTCAATAAATCCGGTAATTTGATTAATATTTATTTTACCAAGCCGGCAAATATACTTCTGGATGAAAAAGGCCACACAAAAATCTCTGATCTTGGATTGGCTTGCGACCTCTCCAAGAAAAGGCCTCATGCCAGTGTGTGAGTACTAAGTTGTTTGTTATTTACAAGATAACATGTCTTATAAACTCTTGACTTTAATTTTCTTTATGTGACTGTTTTATGCTTCGGCATGTAGTTAAGGGTGTCAAGAGTTTAAATTGCACCTCTGAAATCTTAAATTATTAACAAACATCCGGTTTAATACTACTTTATTGATTACTATGACCGTATTAACTCCTACTCAAGATTATATTGTGCATAGGGGCTAGGGCATAGGGCAAAGGTCTAATAAATATAATAAACTCATGCCCAAGAATATATTAGGGTAGGGCATAGGTCTAATAACTATAATTAAACTTATGTCCAAGAATATATAAGGTATAGGGCAAAGGTCTAATAAATATAATGAACTCATGCCCAAGAATATATTAGGGTAGGGCATAGGTCTAATAATTATAATAAACTCATGTCCAAGAATATATAAGGTATAGTGCAAAGGTCTAATAAATATAATGAACTCATGCCCAAGAATATATTAGGGTAGGGCATAGGTTTAATAAATATAATAAACTCATTCCCAAGAATATATAAGGTACAGGGCATAGGTCTAATAAATATAATAAACTCCTGCTCAAGAAGGGATAGGGCATAGGTTCATTACATTTGTATTGTATTGATTAGTTTTCTCTCTATGCCTTGCATTTAGCGTTTGAATGCAGCCCATTTCAATATACACAAAAGGATTAAACATTTAGTGTTTAGTTTATGTTGTGAAACTGTTTAAATGGATTAACAGATTTTGTTACAAAAACACAGTTAATAAACCTATGCCCTAACCCTTAACAGATTTCGTTACAAATTTAAATGGATTTACACATTTTGTTACAAATACGAACAATAAGACATACTGCATGCTACTTTTAATGAATGTTGACATGTTAAAGTCATTATTTTCTCTGTAATATATTGTTCTCGCCTGAAATTTGATGGATTATTGGCCCTGCACGTTGTTTGTTGACATGTCCATGCAATAACAAACCAAACTTACACCCTTCCTATGTAACTTCATAAACTTTCCTACTGTTTAGTTAAGTGAGTTGTATTTTCTTTCTTGACTAAGAATAAATACCTGACACAACAAACTTTAGTGTTTAGTCATTAAATTACATTAAATTAATATGGGTGGGTCCATGGTAGCTACCGGGACCAGGAATTTAGGCCATAGAAGGCCCATTAGTGTTTGGGTATGCATTTTATAAAGTAGAGCTTCTATTCTAAGTTTAAAAAATCACTGGTTTAGAATGTTTAGGCCTAAATGGAGATAGAGTTTTTTTTTACCTGTGCACATTGTTCTTATAGCCAGCCCTCCCCCTTTACCTATATTATAATTGTCTTAAACTATATAACAGCACTGGTATTGCTTTTGTTGCAGGACTAAAAGAAGTGGTATTTCCATAACCAGTGGTTCCTTAGCTCAATGTTCATATCCTTTTTTCAGTGTCATTGCTAACTTGGATGATATTTTCAGGGGAACGCATGGATACATTGCGCCTGAAGTGTTGACGCGAGGCATGTCGTATGGAACTGGCGCAGACTGGTTTTCATACGGTTGTACGGTGTATAAACTTCTCAGGGGACATTCCCCTTTTAGAAACCACAAAACAAAAGACAAATCTGAGATTGATAAAATGACCTTGACCATGGTGAGCCCAAAGTTGCTTATGTCATTAATTTATAATGTGGATAATCTATATATGACATATACATTACTCAAACTACGAATTAATGACATAAAAATATTACTTAACAACATCCATATATATATTCTCCCTATTATATAGCATTAACTAAAGATTAAATTGGTGGGTAAATCGGTAAAAATTTCTTATAATTTGTTTAAACATTAAAATACCAAGTGTCCTTAATTCAACTGTCGAAGCTATTGCAGTGTGTGACATGTAAAATACATAATATTTAGATTTAATTAGCCGGCTCGAAGGAGCGAAAGTGCTCACTAAAATTATGGAAACTAATTTAAACCCTGCCCTAAACACCAATCTCAACCCAAGAACTAACCCTAACCCCAACCCCATGTTTAAAACTCAAATGTCATAATCTTCATTTTAGTGAGCAGTTTCCCTCCTTTCTGCTTTCCCTCCGTTTAGTTTTCCCCCCCGAAGAAGTGTCAATTAAATCAATTAAGAATATTCAATAGAGCTGCATTTGGCAGTAATGATCACATGAACTTTCAACTTGTCATTTATGCTATTGATTTTACTGCCAGCTAAACCATTGATAAATTTGAGCGTTCACTGTGTTACATTAGGATAGGATATTCATGTTTATCCTCGTGAATGGGAAAACCAAAGGGGTTCACAATTCACACACAAGCAATCGTCAGATCACCTCGCGCCCATCGTCGAGTTACATAAGCTATTCCAGTGTATTGTGTACCATATACACATTATTTCATTTCGGTAAAACCCATCATTTCATTGGGTTCAGGCAATGTTCGTTAAATACTTTGCCCAAAGACACAACCGACTAGCTAGCGACCAGTTTCGCACATGCAACCTTCGGCTGGTTAGGCAATGTCCATTAAGTGCCTTGTCCAAAGACACAACCGACCAGCTAGCGACCAGTTTCGCACATGCAACCTTTCGATTGGTTAGGCAATGTCCGTTTAGTTCTTTACCCAAAGACACAACCGACCAGCTAGCGACCAGTTTCGCACATGCAACCTTTCGATTGGTTAGGCAATGTCCGTTTAGTTCTTTACCCAAAGACACAACCGACCAGCTAGCGACCAGTTTCGCACATGCAACCTTTCGATTGGTTAGGCAATGTCCGTTTAGTTCTTTACCCAAAGACACAACCGACTAGCTAGCGACCAGTTTCGCACATGCAACCTTTCGATTGGTTAGGCAATGTCCGTTTAGTTCTTTACCCAAAGACACAACCGACTAGCTAGCGACCAGTTTCGCACATGCAACCTTTCGGCTGGTTAGGCAATGTCCATTAAGTGCCTTGTACCAAAGACACAACCGACCAGCTAGCGACCAGTTTCGCACATGCAACCTTTCGATTGGTTAGGCAATGTCCGTTTAGTTCTTTACCCAAAGACACAACCGACTAGCTAGCGACCAGTTTCGCACATGCAACCTTTCGATTGGTTAGGCAATGTCCGTTTAGTTCTTTACCCAAAGACACAACCGACCAGCTAGCGACCAGTTTCGCACATGCAACCTTTCGATTGGTTAGGCAATGTCCGTTTAGTTCTTTACCCAAAGACACAACCGACTAGCTAGCGACCAGTTTCGCACATGCAACCTTTCGGCTGGTTAGGCAATGTCCATTAAGTGCCTTGTCCAAAGACACAACCGACTAGCTAGCGACCAGTTTCGCACATGCAACCTTTCGATTGGTTAGGCAATGTCCGTTTAGTTCTTTACCCAAAGACACAACCAGCTAGCAATATATATCCAGGAAGTGAAGATGCCAGCGAGCTTCACCCCAGAAGTAGCAGACTTCCTCCAAAAACTCTTGATCAAAGATCCAAACGAAAGATTAGGCTGTATGGGCCGAGCGTAAGTAGCTAACAATATTTGTAGTAAGTGGTGTAACTATACATTAGGGAAATTGTAAACAATGTCTAATTTAACTCTTTGCCTCCCAACTCGCGATATATCGCGAGTTGGTGAACAAACATGGTGTCCCGCGTCCCTATATATAGGGGCAAATCTAAAATGCGATTTCTTTTTACACGAGTTTACACGTGACTAACTCAGCGAATAGGAGTCGTGTTAAATTGGGGAGAAGCTCTTTTTGTCAAGCAAGTGATTCTTTACATTCTCTGTGAATTTCGTGCCGTTGAGATAAAAAGGAGAGCGTTGGTGACGTTTTCGCAGCAGGCGGTTATGCTTCGTGTTCACCAAAGCATGAATCCAGCTGGGCCTGCTGAGCGCACGATAAAGAAAAAGGCGGCGAGACTAGCTAGTTCGGTGTGCCCTGCTTTGAAGAATATTGGATATAGTATTTGCGTTTGTTTGGTTTTGTATGCCCTTTTTACACTTCCTTCACTGTTCTTTTTTATACTTTTTACTATTTTAGTTCTACAAAACTAAAAACTTCAATGCGTTTTGGTTCAAGTTTTCATAATATAGTCAGAAAAAAGGGAAATTTCAATTACAAATAGTAAAAAAACTACTGAAGATAGAAATACAGTTCGAATTTTCCTGAGTACAAAAACTATTAGACAATCTACATTCCAATTTTCATATCATTTGGGCATTCCAATAATAAGTGAGTATTTCGTTTGTCAGTGCACCTCAAATTTTTCAAAGTCGAGCAGAATTTTCTTTGCATAAAAAGTGGTGTTCACTAAAGTTTACATAATATATTCTTTATTAGAGGTAGATTTTAGATGTGCAGCTTGTTTAAAAGAGGGATAAATTATCTTTCCAACCATACTAAATATTAAATCATAGCATAAACTTTAGAAAAACTGTGCTAATTTGAAAATGACTAAAAATTGTAAAAAACACTGCGGGACAGCATGTTTGAATTAATGCATTTGGCCGGGAGTGAAAGAGCTAAGCTTTATACCCTATGGATGTACCAATGCTTTATACAATGTAATTTAAATGTAGTTATACCTGTAGTCCCAAATTGCAAAGTACTACTATTGTTTATAGAAATTTAAGTTTTAATTATTCGTAATTTTATAACTTTTATTTTAATTGTGCATTTCCTTTGGAAGGCACTACTTTAATCATTTTTTTTGAATCTGAGCATATTTTAACTACCATCGTTTTCTTTAAATTTTTCCCGGTTTCTTAAATTTTTTTATACAAGTTCTTGTTATGTGTTTTCATTGTGGAAACAAAAAATGTATTAAAAACCGAAACCAATGTTAATATTTTTATCTGAAGTTTTGGGCTTTATATACTTACCAGTACTCTAAATCGATAATTCAAATATTGTTATACCTCTGATCTCGTACTTTAAAAACAACTGACACCTCTTTGTATATAGAATTGTAAAAAGTCTAGTTAAAATTATTAAAAAGTAGTTTAGTTTATTTTAGTTTGGTTTATTCTTTGTTTCCACGATAAAAAAAAAGAAGCAGGACTATTGATAAAAATTTGGAAAACAGAAAAAAAACGGCAAAACAACAGTCGTTGGAACACGTCAAAAAAAGCAATAAATTATTAAATTTCGCTATAGGTTGTTGTAAAACTTGTTTGTAACATCAATACTTCTTCCACACGCTAATTTAATTTTTAATTTTTAACCCTGTGATCATTTAGTTAAAAGAATGGGCCTTCTATGTTCTAAATTCCTGGTCCCAATGGCAACCCGCCCATATTAATGTAACGTAATTTAGTTAAACAAGCATTGACCTCATAATAAAGATTCTATTCAACACGCTGCCTCACATTTAAGTAGCCTTTCCCATAGTATTTGCATTAATTGCATACAAAAGACACTTTAAAGGAAGGATGGTAGATTTAATATCCCATCAATCACATTTTGTGCAGCAGTAGTGCACAATGGTCTTTTTTCACACATTCCTTACACTTGCTATTATCCAATTCTGTAAATCAATCATCAATTTTAAGAGTTTTTTTTGGTTGTATTCTATTCATAGAGTAACGCTACCATACTTATACTGGAGGCATACATACCTCTCAAGCAAAACTTTGGGAAGGCAGGACAAAAAATTTCCATTTATAATAGACACATAGTAATTATGAAACGGTTAAATACTCGTAAATAATGTCGAATAAAATAATAAATAAAACTTTTCACCAACTGGCACTCTCAAGGCCTATGATTGTACAAATAACCGATAATCAATCAGCAGCTAACTTACCATATGTGTCCACAGTGGTGAGGAATTGAAGGAACACCAGTTCTTTGCCGATGTCGATTGGGAACAAGTACAACGACAAAAGGTTTGTTGATATGGGAATTAACTTAAACCACACACCCACAGGTTGACTGGCACAGGATAATATTGGTAAATTGGGTCAAGTTTATCATTTAGCAGTTGGTAAATTGGGTCAAGTTTATCATTTATCAGTTGGTAAATTGGGTCAAGTTTATCATTTATCAGTTGGTAAATTGGGTCAAGTTTATCATTTATCAGTTGGTAAATTGGGTCAAGTTTATCATTTATCAGTTGGTAAATTGGGTCAAGTTTATCATTTATCAGTTGGTAAATTGGGTCAAGTTTATCATTTATCAGTTGGTAAATTGGGTCAAGTTTATCATTTATCAGTTGGTAAATTGGGTCAAGTTTATCATTTATCAGTTGGTAAATTGGGTCAAGTTTATCATTTATCAGTTGGTAAATTGGGTCAAGTTTATCATTTATCAGTTGGTAAATTGGGTCAAGTTTATCATTTATCAGTTGGTAAATTGGGTCAAGTTTATCATTTATCAGTTGGTAAATTGGATCAAGTTTATCATTTATCAGTTTGCGGTTATTTCCACTGACTTCATTTTAAGTTTAATTCTTCTTGGTAGTTTTTTTTAAACTCAAGGATAGAATAGGATTGCTATTATTTTTTTAAATGCATGAAACAATGACAGTCGGTATTACTTGTGTCGTTTGAAAATCTTTAAATCTTTAAATTGAAAGGTTGCAGGTGCGAAATTGGTCGCTAGCTAGTCGGTTGTGTCCTTGGGCAAGACACTTTACAGACATTGCCTAAACCCAGCGGTTTAATGGGTTCTATTAAATTGAAGGAACGTGTCTATCATACACAACACACTGCAATAGCTCCGGTAACCCGACGGTGGGCGCGAGGTGATCTGACGATTTGCCCGTGTGTTAACCCCCATGGTTTTCCCATTCAAGGGGATAAACATAAATAACCTATCCTATCCTATATAACATGAATTTAGTAATCATATATTGCGCCGTAATTTATACTTTTATGTTAAATCAACCCACATACACCGTTCAAATTTCCAGTGATAGCTAAAAATACAAAAATATTCCAGAAATCTTGATTAAAAGTGACTTATCTTCCGAACCTGTTATTTGGGACAGAATAAATCTAGATCATGCATAATTAATACCCAGCCTTGGGTATTCATAATCATTCAGTCGTGCGGTTGTAACTCTTATTTAAAATGAGACGGCTCATCTATTTATAGCTTATTTTATTGAGTTTTGTGTGTGCGCCTATATATCCTTGCTAACCAATTTACATACCGGTGCGTTAAAAAATGATTTAGTGTATTTAGCCTACTATTATAGAAAAAACATAAACTTAAACAGACACATTTTTTAAATTTTATGTTAACATATTTTGCCTAAAAACACTGGTAGTCTGAATTAATTAAACATGCTATTTAACCATTTCGGACGGATAATACATCTGTAAAGTATTAAAATTTGCTTAATTATTTTGGTTTGTGATATTGTTGTATATTTCTGCGAGTAGTATCATGAACGCAATGTCATTTTCTATCAGTAACTACTTTTTATCTATTCTGGTAAACCACACTCAATCATGCAGTTGTAACTTAGTAATTTCTAATCTGCATATTCACCAACTCAATAAACCATTGATTGAGGGTTGTGTTATTCAAAGAGCAGTGGGTCACCGCCACCGGCAGTATTGGTTGTGTGTCAATCACAAAATAATAAAAGTACAATAAGGAGCTAACGGCTGAATATATATAAGACCAAAACAAGGTACACATAATCAAAAAACGATTTTTAACCTGGTACCTCCCAAAAATCAAATAACTAAAAAAAATCTTACCGTAGTACCTCCTAAATATCAAATATTCAAAACCTATCCTTACCGTAGTACCTCCCAAAAATCAAATAATCAAAAAAATACTGTTAATATCAAATAATCAGTAACCTTTTTCTTACGCTGGTGCAAATTTTAATAATTTACACATGTATTATCCGTCCAAACAATCAAAAAAATATTCTTTCCCCAGTACCTCCCCCCTCTAACCCCACCGCGTGGTGAGGTTAACGCAGCCGACGCGTTCGACATCGGGAATTTTGATGACGATGAAACGAAAGGAATCAAACTCACCGAAAACGACCAAGAACTTTACAACGACTTTGACCTGGTGGTTTCTACCAGGTGGCAAAAAGAGATTTACGGTGAGCGCTACAAGTGGATTGATCGGTACGGTCGTGTGGCCGAATGGTTAACGCGACTGATACATAAACATACTACACAGTACTGATCTGATTAACGATCTCATCACGGTTTCGAAACATGGCCTGGTAAAAAAAATAAAATAAAAAATGCCTTTTACTCAGTACGGTCGTGCGGCCGAATGGTTATCGCAACTGATACATATTCCGACTTATACAAAAAAACTGTGCTGGTGACGAGCCCATCATGGGTTCAAAACTTGGCTCGGTAAAAATATAAAAAAATATCTTAACGAAAATTGGCTGAACCCAGAGGATTAATGGGTTCTACTAATTGAAGGAATGTGTGAATCATATACAACACACTGCAATAGCTCCGGTATAACCCGACGATGGGCGCAAAGTGATCTGACGATTGCCTGTGTGTTAACCCCCTTGGTTTTCCCATTCACGGGGATAAACATGAATATTATATCATATTATAGTAAATATAAGAATATGACAACCTTTATAAATGATCAATTATGGTGAACAACCATTTTCATGACTTGTCATTAATGCAAAATATACGGTATCTGTATTATCTTTTTATAACTTGAGTTTATTTAAAACATGCGTGGGCAACATATGGCCCACAGGCCAGGTCCAGCCCGTGAAGGGATTTTGACTTGCCCCCAGACTTTATCTAACCATACCCTGTAATTAAGATATTGAATACTATTCATGTAATAATCCGGCTCACCAAAGACTTCATTTTCCCACATCTAGCCCGCAGAACAGAAAAGCTGCCCTTTTTATTTCCTGCTGTTTCCTTTTTTCGAATTGCTTTCTGCGAAAAGTCTGCATAAATGTTGCTATCATTAGTGCAATTTAAAAATTGTGTGGTTAATTTATTTATATTGTGTCTGATTTTGTGTTTTGTTTTAGTTGTTTGCAGGATACAGTTCAGCTACCTGACCAGTTTGGTTTCAACTCATTTTCCCTTTTCATTTCAGACACTGTGTTTGACATGGTAAACCATGAAACAGATAAAGCAGAGACCAAGAGAAAAACAAAGGGGAAGGCTTTGTTTGCAGGTATGAGTTGGATGGAAACTGCTTTACAGTTGCGTGTTATAAAACACAAAATGCATGTTGCGTGTTATAAAACATCAAATACACCAGTATAAAAAGTAAAGTTTTTCTTGGACTAAATTAAGTTTAATGACCACGTTAATTTTTCTTGTTTTACTTTTAACAGCTGTTTTGACTAGTTTTATTTACTGTAGTTTTACCAATTTTTAAGGTTCCCATTTTACATAGCTGACTATAAAACATCAACTTTAATCATAATCCCACTTAATTCAAACAAAGGCATAAGTCCTCTTTCTACAATTACCTCTCATTCAAATGACCTGTGTCAACTACCGTATTTTAAAATTACCCTCATATGTTCTCTGCGTAGATTCAACTTCCTTTCAAATTAGCAGTAAAGCTTAGAATAGATCGATATTTAACTGCTTGTATTAGATGATGAGACATCGTGTCTGCAGCAAGTCACGTTGCCTCCTTTGTTGTTTTTCTGTAGAAACCACTGATGTCATTATCTTTATATCTTTTTGACATACCTAATTTATTTGTGGTTTCTTAAGGTAACACCACATTATTTTTCTGTTGGTATGAACTTAAGTACATTATTTTTATATTGGTGCGTACTTACGTCTGTTATTTTTGTATTGGTGCATATAATTAAACAATCTTTTTATAACTTTTTCATTCATTCCATTGTTCAGAAACTCAATTAAATTCACATTATATGAATATTTAATGCATTTCAATTGCGTACTATGCTCCTGAAAATAGCATTAGTCGTTGTTGGGTTAAAACTAATACCCTTGTAATTACTCCTCAGATAAATTAGAAGGCGACTGTCTGCTGCATGGGATAATGTACAAGCTCGGCGGTCCACTTGCTCTTACGACTTGGCAGAAAAGATATTGTTACCTCTACCCAAATCGGCTTGAGTGGAAGGACTATGATGGCTCTGTAAGTTAAAAAAATGTTTTAAGGTCGTTTGGACGACATTTTAAAGTCGTTTTGATTTTGAACAGACTTTGTGGGGTAGAATACATGACAGCACATAGCCATATAGTTTCTCTAACCATCGCTAGTGTTTTGGAATGGGATTTTTGCCGACTTTTAGCTCAGCCAAAAGTCGATAAGAAGCGAAAAATACATTAGCTTAGAATTAAATAGACAAATTTCGAATCTTTTTACTCTTTTTTCGCAAACTATTCCCTTTTAGGTTTATTGCGACATGTATGTTTATGTTTAATCCACACGCACCAATTTTCAACAAATTTTAATTATTCGTGTATAACTAGTAAAGTATTATGGATTTGGTCGCTTTTAAACAAATTTTGTTATAATCTGTCTTTTTACTTTAATTTGCAGAAAAATCTTGTTGTTTTTGAGTCTGTGACCATGATTAAAGAAGGCCAGGCCAAAGGAATGAAGTATTGTTTGTTCATATCTACAAGGGAAAGTAGCAAAGACATCATTTTGCGCTGTGAGGTATGTAAGGTCGAATAGTGTTGGGGTAAAATTCTTTATTTTGTTATTTTTGTTTTGGTTTAAAATGAAATTGTTAAGCGTTTTTCTGGAATATATTGCCTGGTAAATCACTCATTATATTTATAAATAATTTTAAGCAAAATTCATTTTTATGCAATCCAAATTTTCATGGAATACAATCAAATTGTGTCAAATGTTAAAGGGGTTTCTGCATATCTGTTTTTTGATTACCGATCTGCTTGTACCTGATTCCACACAGTGCACGTTAAAGAGTCGTGTACAAGCGTGTAAGGCTATGAAATCGAAATTACTGAGGAATTTAGGCATAGAAGGCCCATTACTCCAGCCTCTGAGCTAACATGGATCCAGGATATAGCAGTCAAGTCGGCCCGTGTCCTGAAGGAAGCTGACTAAATGCTTGACCATTAAGAAAGCTGACTAAATGCTTGACCATTAAGAAAGCTGACTAAATGTTTGACCATTAAGAAAGCTTACTAAAGGCTTGACCATTAAGAAAGCTGACTAAATGCTTGACCATTAAGAAAGCTGACTAAATGCTTGACCACTAACAAAGCTGACTGAATGCTTGACCATTAAGAAAGCTGACTAAATGCTTGACCATTAAGAAAGCTGACTAAATGCTTGACCACTAACAAAGCTGACTGAATGCTTGAGCATTAAGAAAGCTGACTAAATGCTTGACCATTAAGAAAGCTGACTAAATGCTTGAACACTAACAAAGCTGACTGAATGCTTGACTATTAAGAAAGCTGACTAAATGCTTGACCACTAACAAAGCTGACTGAATGCTTGACCATTAAGAAAGCTGACTAAATGCTTGACCACTAACAAAGCTGACTGAATGCTTGACCATTAAGAAAGCTGACTAAATGCTTGACCATTAAGAAAGCTGACTAAATGCTTGACCATTAAGAAAGCTAACTAAGTGCTTGACCACTAACAAAGCTGACTAAATGCTTGACCATTAAGAAAACTGACTAAATGCTTGACCATTAAGAAAGCTGACTGAATGCTTGACCATTAAGAAAACTGACTAAATGCTTGACCATTAAGAAAGCTGACTGAATGCTTGACCATTAAGAAAGCTGACTAAATGCTTGACCACTAACAAAGCTGACTGAATGCTTGACCATTAAGAAAGCTAACTAAAGGCTTGACCATTAAGAAAGCTGACTGAATGGTGGACCATTATTGGGGTTGGGTGCACGTTATGGTTATTCGCGTCACAAAGAAATGTTGCTTGTTTTGATCGTTATTTATCTCTCAAACAAATAATTGTTGAGAAAAAAGTCAAAAATCCACATTTTTCGTATCATTTTTATAAAACTTAAATATCAAGTTTTAAAGAATAAAAAAGCCCTATTATTTGATAATACACTATGAAATGATGGGAAATTGAAACAACGGAATCTTTAAATATTCAAAGCTAAATATTCTTTTTAAACCATATGACTAAATGAGGGGGTGGTTACGATTGGTAACATGTCATTTCAACATTTTTTGTCGTTTTCATTCAAATCCCTTAAAATAAATTAAGGATTAGTATGAATTTCTGTAGTTTAACATTTCAGTATGTTGGTTCTGCCCAATTTTTTGTCCACATAATGCTTGGACAAGGGTGTTTTTTTAATTAATATATAATTTTTTTGATTAAAAGTTTTATTTTTTATAAATTTTATAGCAAACACAGCATTGAAATTAGTTAATTTATACAAGAAATATCTGATCAGATTTTGCAACCACTATCTGCATGGTATAGTACAGGGGTGGGAAACATACGGCTCGCGGGCCGGGTCTGGCCCGTGAAGGGAATTCGACCGGCCCCCAGACTGTATCTTACAATAAGCTGTAACGTGGCCCAGGTCCGGCCCGCTGTCTGTATCCAACCACACACTAATGTAGTCTGACGAGTCATTCCTAAAAGTTGGCTATCGCTCTACTCTTACCGCACTGTTATTGCGAGCTGGTGAAATAAACAATTGCCTTAGTGAACAAACAATTGTGTTAGCACACTTTTTAAACAAACAATATAAAGTCAAAACAAAAAGCGTTGTAAACATCAGACACTGCTGGGTACTTTGTAACAACGTGACTGTTATTGTTAGTTTTTCTTTACCTGTTATTATTTATATTTAGATTTCAAATATAAATGGATTTTATGAATTATTTAGGATTATTAACCATGGAATATCCTATTAAACGTAAATTAGAAAGAGAG
>CH000093.1:39118-52277 GCA_000149265.1 Ciona savignyi | reverse complement strand
CACCAACCACAATATATAACCACCAACCACTAATATATAACCACCAACCACAAGATATAACCACCAACCACAAGATATAACCACCACCCACAAGATATAACCACCAACCACAAAATATAACCAACCACCATAAGACCTTTATGCCCTACAGATGTAGTGAAAAAAATTAAAAAAATTTTGCTAACGCATGTTTACTGTATGTCAGCCTGCGATATATACATGGACTGAGTGTATTACCAGCATGGTTGACATTCTTGTTTTTTTGTTATTTTATTCTGGATTTGAAGCATGTGGCCTTGCCTCTTGCATCTATACCATGGTGTGACATCATTAACCTGCCATTTGACTGATGAGCTTAACTAACTACTTGTGTCATGTAGTACTGCATAAATGGTGGTGTTTTTTTATAGAGGATATTTATTTTTATACTTTGTCAGTGTAATTTCTTTCTTTAAACCTGTTAAACTTATTTTTTAAGCAATTGTAGTTGCCACGACCTGATTTTTTGTAATTTTGTAGTAAATGTTTGTGCATTATAGGATAGGGACCATATTTTGTATTGTTGTGAATGTAAAAATGCAGAAGCATTACCACACAGCCAATACTTTGATTACTCTTTATAAAATTAAGACATTACAACTGTTTTAGTTCCATCCATTAATCTACTGGGTGAAGCTGAAATACGCTAAGTACCTTGCCCAAGGGCACAGCCAACTAAACCAGAAGTTAGTTTCGATCACCACCTTTCAGATAAAAGACAGCTAAGCTATGCGAACAGATAGTTGCCTTGTTATAGCAGGTTGGGAAATTAGATGAAAGTTTCTGATTTACGCATATTGTTGTTTTGTGCCACTTTTCGGACATTGCTTATGTGGGTTATAAAAACAAAAACAAAGCTTGTGTATTGTGTAGTACTGCATAATCTCTGGCTGCTAGACTGTGATCAAATGATTTACTAACAAATATAAACATTTCCAGGTCTGTATGTAGTAAACCTTCTTATTAAATTTCCTACTTTTTAAAATTTCAATCAAAAATACACTTTCTAAGCAATGAACACTTTTTTTTGAAAGCCTTAACAATGTATGAGTTATAACAGAGAATAATGAAGAGACGCGCTACTATACCGGCGAACTTGATGCCCTAATTTTCCATGGTAACTCATCGCCATTTTGCATTACACCGCCATTACCCAGCATGCTAGCATCAATCATATGTTGTCAGTCATTTTCAAACGGTTTTAAAAAATGTCGTCGGTTTTTTTTGAGTATTCGAAACTGTTTTTTAATCAAATGTCTTGGAATGTGATTTTTGCCAATGTTTGTTTCGCTTTTTCTGTGTTTTTTAATTAATCCTTTGGTGTCTTACCCAATGATACATTGGTAAAGGCGCAGGGTTACAAACCAGGGGTACAATCCACTGGGTTTAAACTTATGCATATTAGAGTAAACTCCATACACTTACTACCATTAAGCTCCAAAAATGGGAACATTGTCCTAATAATGGGTATATTGTCCAAAAATGGGTATATTGTCCAAAAATGGGTATATTGTCCAAAAAAAGGTACTGTCCAAAAATGGGTATATTGTCCAAAAATGCGTATATTTTTCAAAAATAGGTATATAGTCCAGAAATGGGTATGTTCAAAAATAGGTAGAATGTCCAAAAATGGCTATATTGTCCAAAAATGGGTATGTTGTCCAAAAATGGGTATATTGTCCAAAAATGCGTATATTTTTCAAAAATGGGTATATTGTCCAAAAATGGGTATATTGTTCAAAAAATGGTTATATTGTCCAAAAAATGGTTATATTGTCCAAAAATGGGTATGTTGTCCAAAAATGGGTATATTGTCCAAAAAATGGGCATATTGTCCAAAAAATGGGCATATTGTCCAAAAAATGGGCATATTGTTCAAAAATGGGTATACTGTCCAAAAATGGGTATATTGTCCAAAAATGGGTATACTGTCCAAAAATAGGGCATATTGTCCAAAAAATGGTTATATTGTCCAAAAATGGGCATATTGTCCAAAAAATGGTTATATTGTCCAAAAATGGGTATACTGTCCAAAAAATGGTTATATTGTCCAAAAATGGGTATATTGTCAAAAAATGGGCATATTGTCCAAAAATGGGTATATTGTCCAAAAATTGGTATATTGTCCAAAAATTGGTATATTGTCCAAAAATTGGTATATTGTCCAAAAATTGGCATATTGTCCAAAAAATGGTTATATATTGTCCAAAAATGGGTATACTGTCCAAAAAAAACTAAAAATGCAAATCGTCCCAACTTGATTCACTGATAGCATGCATTGACTTCGCCCTACCATCATCATCATTGCGTCAGCGCGAATTATGTGTCCAAAAGCACGAACGCTGGAGTTTCAACTCGATTCGCATGTTGTATTTTCGCAGCTTTATTTGTGCTGATCCGTACCGATCCGTACCATTCAGCGGTTTTCACAATTTCCCCCCCTCGCAGGCCATACTAGCAGCGCAGACGAAGGTAGTAGCAAACAACACTCTGAACTCAAACGCTCCGACTTTCCGACACAAATTAGTCATCTGTTCCGATAGTGGAGATGACGCTAACACTTCTGACAGCATTGACCAGCCCAACACATGATCTACGACCGCATTCGACTCTCGTCTAAACCACCGGGAATTTCAACTCGAAATTAATATTGTATGAAAAAGCATCCTTAAACTGACACTTAGAACACGTAATAGCCATACGAAAGCTTACTACGATTAGGGCTGCGATTCCTACAGCAGAAAGTTTCTACAAATTGCGTTTTAAACATTAAACCGTGCGCTATTATACTAAGTATGTACCATTGTGGATTTTAAAGCGTTAAAATCAAACGCAGTTTTAACCCATTACGTCACACGAGAAATCTGTTTCTACACAAGGGGTGTCTGTAATAAAAAAAATCCCCTTTTGTGAGAAGTCGCAGCCCTGACTACATCTCTCAACCTAACAAGCAGTTTTCCATGCATTTTTTAATCGTCTTGCTCTTACCCGTTATTTAAACATTGAATAATTTAGTATCATGTGTGTATAGAATGTTTTTTTGGGAGTGTATTCAATTTTCTTTTTAGATTTTATTAAATCGCTCAAAATATCGCCCGTTTCAGTATTATGCCCCGACTCGGCTGCCATTCATTCCCAAAGCAGTGTTTGACGCTTTTCATTTCCCGCACCTTTTTAGAACGTCGACTTTTTAACTCGTAGTTCACTGCACTTGTATAATAGCCCGCGAATACTTTTACCCGAGACGCCCTTGTTCATACGTGGTACGGCGAAGAAACGGTATTCGCACACCATACTATTGAAATAATGCACAGATGTGCGCGCGGGTCGGATTTTAAGGGAAAATAAACCTTTTCCCAATGTTGAATTTGCACGCAGTCCGCCATTTAAGCTCCCATTTTGTTCACGCGGGCCCGCTTTTATTTATTCTGTCTTTCTGTTACCGTTTAAACGCTGCATTCTTTCGTACGTGTTTAGTATTTTTTTTTAGCAATTTCGAACTTTTGGATGATTTGCAACTTTGACGTCATAGATATTGACGTCATAGATATTGCCGTCATAAATATTGACGTCATAAATATTGACGTCACGGTATTGAAAGAAGTAGAACCAGATACCGTTATATATACCAATACACGTTATTTTCAACCCCGATGACGAAGTAATAAATTCCCTTCTGCGATGCATGTCCCGCCCTTTAAGCCGTGCTCACCCCGAAGAATATACATCGATCACCACAATGTGTTCTGCTATTTTGCGTGGGGATGGGATGGGATAGAATATTCATGTTTATCCTCGTGAATGTGAAAACAAAGGGTGTTAACACACGGGCAACCGTCAGATCACCTCGCACGCTTTAAAAAAGTGCCAGAATAACTCAGTAAGCCAAATATTTTAATAAACTTTTGGTACATTTGCTTTTGCGTTAGCAGCCCTGGGAAGTTATGAAGGTATTCTCGTTTCTTCTTGTTTTGTGTCTTGTCAGCACTAGGGCTTTCAGCATTGTCAGATCGAAGCTTACGCGAAATCAAGTCCGGGTAAGCTGTTTAACGTAACATCTTCAGACTCCTTAATATTTGAAATTATTTAGAAGTAGCTGGTGGTATGGTGATCATTCGAAACTAGTGGACAACCGTTATCGTGTTTTCAAAAATGGTAAGTAGTGCCGTTCTTTTACGCAAGGGGGGTCAACACACAGGCAATCGTCAGATCGCCTCGCGCCCACCGTCGGGTTACCTGAGGTATTGCAGTGTGTCGTATATGAATTACACGTTCTTTTAATTTCGTAGAACCCAATAATCCACTGGATATGGAAAATGCCAAAGTCCTTGCCCAAGGACATAACCGATTGGCTATAGCGATCAGTTTTAAACCTGAAACCCTTCAACTGAGACGCAGCACTATACCACAATATCAGTTATGCGGACATAACATAACATTGCTAACATGCTTGTGTTCAACCTTCGCAAGATCTCCTTGGTTAAAGTGATATATTTGTTCGACGGGTTAGTCTGGTGGTTTAGTGTGTCGCATTTCAGCTGAAGGGTTGCAGGTACGAAACTGGTCGCTAGCTAGTCGGTTGTGTCCTTGGGCAAGGCAATTAACGGACATTGCCTGAACGGTGGCGCGAGGTGATCTGCCGATTGCCCGTGTGTTAACCACCTTGGTTTTCCCATTCACGGGGATAAACATGAATATCCTATCCTATATAATATGCCCAAGTGTAACTTCAAGTAGGGACGAAAACAAGTCATTTGCTGATCGGTGTATGTCCACTTTACGGACATTGCTTTAAAACAGGGATTATGAGTACGGTCGTGTGGCCGAATGGTTAACGCGACTGATACATATACCGACTCTTATATAAAAAACGATCCTGGTGATGAGCCCATCATGGGTTCGAAACTTGGCTCGGAAAAAAGTGTAAAAACCACGGATTTTGAAAGGTTGCAAAAAAAACTACTTAAACAATTTTTGTTGAGTATACACTTAATACACTAGCCAACTGTACTCTAGACAGAGTTCATATATTGAAAGACAAAAACTAGTAAGCGATCTCTCTCGAGTAGTTTAGTTTAGTTTATTCATTTTTTGCCTTAGTATTAAAAATGGTAAACAAATGAAATCACGACACGGGAACAGGAAAAGACGGCAAAACGAACAGTCGTTAAAACACGTCATTGAAAAAAAGGATATAATTTAAAAAATATAGCGGACGCGGCAGCCAAACCTAGGCGAAAGAACAATAATGTGCAAACAAAATTTAATTAAAACCAAACAATATAAATTTATAGTTTTTATAGAGTACTTTAGAGTTTCAAAGTTTCCCACCCACCACAACACAATTGACATATCCATACCCAGCTTACCAGTAAGCAGCAAGCGACTATACTAAAGGGTTTCTCATACAAAACCGTCTAAAAATATCATTTTTTTCTAGGTGATTGGCAGCTGGACGAACTGCTGAAAGATAACTGATGTTGCAAAGACATATTGATTATTAAACCAATAGTTGTATTCGTTTTACCAATTAACTTTTTATATTTTTGTACCCTTTTTCCCATGTTTCCGTTTTTCCATGGTGCATATTATGTAATGTTACGTTTAGTACATTTACTTGGTCGGGAAATAATTATCCAAAAGCCTCAAAATACATTTAGAACCAATCAGATAAATTCATAAGATATTCATGTTATGTCCGTGAATGGGAAAACCAAGGAGGTTAACACACGGGCAATCTTCAGATCACCTCGCGCCCACCGTCGGGTTACCGTATAGCTATTGCAGTGTGTTGTATATGATAGACACGTTTCTTTAATTTGGTAGAACCCATCAATCCGCTGTGTTCAGGCAATGTCCGTTAAGTGGCTTGCCCAAGGACACAACCGACTAGCTAGCGACCAGTTTCGTACCTGCAAACTTTCGATTGAAAGGCGACGCACTAAACCGCCAGACTAACCGGCCAGCAATTTATCTCGTGTATATCAGTGGGGTGTAAATGAGTCGTAACAATATCGGTACCCACGATTCGGTAAAGGGTGCGATAATAATATTGTTATATAGTAGTCCTACTAATAAACAACACGTAAATCCATGTAATGGCTATTTCCACACGGCCGAACTTCCAACACTTAGTTTGGTTCTAACATTTTAGGTATTATTGAAGTAGATAAAGTAGTTAACGCTTCTGATTTTATGTTTGAAACAGCACTTGACAATTTCGAGTAGCCCTTTATTCCCGTTGCGTTGGTAATTAAGAACCACAGTTGCGATAGTTTGACTATTAAGTTATTCAATAATTCTTTTCGGAGAAGAAATTTAGTTTTAAACTTTAGTATCAGTGAGTTTGGCGGGGAAGGTAGAATAACCAACACGATTTTTAATATGAGAAGAATACGTGGATGTTAATTTCAAATCGCGAAATGAGAGATTTTACCGCAACGGATGTTTTAAAAGGTGTTATTGTTGTTGCTTCTGATAAAAGTGACTAACAATTAAATCAAGCATTATATGTGGTGGTTCTTTGTTGTACCTAATGACAGACAACAGAACGGCCTGTAGTCATAAAGACATATGATTTATCAGCAGTTTTGAAATATTATTGGATAGGATAATTATGTTTATCCACGTGAATGGGTAACCAAGGGGGTTAACACACGGAAAATCGTCAGATCACCTCGCGCCCACCATTGGGTTACCAAAGCTATTGTAATGTGTTGTATATGATTCACACGTTCTTTCAATTTGGTAGAACCCATTTATCCGCTGGGTTCAAGCAATGTCGCTACTCATATACTGATTCCTATATATAAAGCGGCCTTAGTGGCGAAATTATCATTGGTTCGACGCTAACCTGTTAAAAAATATGTCGAACTCTCGGTCTACACTTCTTGCAACTTATCGATTTAGACTGATTAGCAGAGTCTATAACCACACTTTCCATACCCAGTGTTATTGCAATGAAAGGTTTATGTTGCTTTGGCACCGCCTGTGCGATCGGGCTGCTAGGGCTGACGTGTGCGGTTGTAGCAGCAGGAACTGATTACTGGTTCGTTGTCGAAACCACCAACGACACTGCAAGCGCAAATGGTTACCAATATCCATACCATGTTGGTCTCTGGTTGACTTGCTACGAAGGTCCTGTACCAGACACTGGTAAGTTAAAGGTGTCAACTATTTTAAAAGGATTTTGATTATAAGAAAACTAAAGGGGGGAAAGCGGGGAGGCCGATGGAGGAAAACTGCTCATTAAAATGAAGATTATGACATTACAGTTAGTTTTTAACATGGGGTTAGAGTTAGGGTTAGTTCTTGGTTTTACATTAGTGTTTAGGGGAGGGTTTAAATTAATTTCCGTAATTTTAGTTAGCAGTTTCCCTCCTTCCCTCCTTTTAGTGTTGCCCGTTAGTTAAAGGTGTAAAACTATTTTGAAAAGCCCACAGCAGTGTTTCCCAACCCCGAGTCCGCGCACTCGTTTAAGTCCATGGAAGGGCCTGGATGAGTCCACTCGCACAGTTGCTTTTGCTAGAAGTCGATGCATACTTTTATTACAAATAAATATAAGACACTTCTAATTCACCATCTTTATCTCTCTGTCAAATAAACAAATAAATAATGATTTTTTTCGTTAAAAATTATAGAAAACTTTATTTTTCATACCTATGACTTGAGTCCGCGTATATTTAGGTCAGCTTGGAAATAGTCGATGGATTAAATAGGTTGAGTCCGTTATTTTTAATATTTATATTCTTTTTTAATGACATAGGAGAATTACTATTCGTTTTGCTGGCTTTTTCTGTCCCTGTGCTAATCTGTTTTATTTGCTGTTACTTAATACTAGGGCAAAAATCAATAAACAAAACTAAAACTAATCAATATACATTACGCTAAATTTAACTTTCAACCTTAATGTGAAAACTAGTTATTTTAAAACCTTTGTGCCCGCTAATAGTTGCTTATGTCCGGCCGGTTAGTCTGGCGGTTAAGTGCGTCGTCTTTCAATCGAAAGGTTGCTTCATAGAGCACTAATATATTAGTACTCTTTGGTTGCACGTTCGAAACTGGTCGCTAGTTAGTCGGTTGTGTCCGTGGACAGGCACTTTACGAACATTGCCTGAACCCAGCGGATTAATGAGTTCTACTAAGTTGAAGAAACGTGTGAATCATGTCAACACACTGCAATAGCTCCATTAACCCGACGATGGGCGCGAGGTGATCTGACGATTTCCCGTGTGTTAACCCCTTGGTTTTCCCATTCATGGAGATAATGATAAATATCCTATCTCATCCTATTCTATCTATTTAGTTGATTCTTCGAAATTGCTGCGAGAAAGGTGCTTGTTGGACTACGACTTTACAACACAGAGAATCGAAGGTATGTGTGACTACACATTTATACTTTTAATTTCCACTTTTATCTCTGTCGGAATATGTGGTTCTTATCACAGCCCTTTCTGTGAACAACTCTGCCCATTGTGTCGTGAAATGGATAAATTGAACTTGGAACTAGTGATTTCGTTGATTCGTGCAGTTATCTTTGGTGATTAGATTGTGTAAATCCGTTAAGATTAGTGGATTCGTGTGACGTTTTTTAGGGGTCGAAGGGCTTGTGTCTTTAGACAATGTATTTAATGGATGAAGCCCAAACCCAGTAAATTATACTCAAACGGAAGAAACGTTTTAGGTCCATGCTGGGCTCGTCCTAAAGGCTTTTTTTTTCTATAAAGTTTGTATATTTTTCTATAAAGTTTGTATATTTTCTATAAAGTTGGTATATTTTTCTATAAAAATTGTGTTTTTTTCTATAAAGTTTGTATTTTTTTCTATAAAGTTTGTATTTTTTTCTATAAAGTTTGTATATTTTTCTATAAAGTTTGTATTTTTTCTATAAAGTTTGTATTTTTTTCTATAAAGTTTGTATATTTTCTATAAAGTTTGTATTTTTTTCTATAAAGTTTGTATTTTTTCTATAAAGTTGGTATATTTTCTATAAAGTTGGTATATTTTTGTATAAAGTTGGTATATTTTCTATAAAGTTTGTATATTTTTCTATAAAGTTGGTATATTTTCTATAAAGTTTGTATATTTTTCTATAAAGTTTGTATTTTTTTCTATAAAGTTTGTATTTTTTTCTATAAAGTTTGTATTTTTTTCTATAAAGTTTGTATATTTTTCTATAAAGTTTGTATTTTTTTCTATAAAGTTTGTATTCTTTTCTATAAAAGTTTGTATATTTTTTCTATAAAGTTTGTATATTTTCTATAAAGTTTGTATTTTTTCATTAAAGTTTGTATATTTTCTATAAAGTTGGTATATTTTTCTATAAATATTGTATATTTTTTATAAAGTTTGTATTTTTTTCTATAAAGTTTGTATTTTTTTCTATAAAGTTGGTATTTTTTTCTATAAAGTTGGTATATTTTCTATAAAGTTTGTATATTTTCTATAAAGTTTGTATTTTTTTCTATAAAGTTTGTATTTTTTTCTATAAAGTTTGTATTTTTTTCTATAAAGTTGGTATATTTTCTATAAAGTTTGTATATTTTCTATAAAGTTTGTATATTTTCTATAAAGTTTGTATATTTTTCTATAAACTTAGTATATTTTTCTATAAAGTTTGTATTTTTTTCTATAAAGTTTGTATTTTTTTCTATAAAGTTTGTATTTTTTTCTATAAAGTTTGTATTTTTTTCTATAAAGTTTGTATATTTTCTATAAAGTTTGTATATTTTCTATAAACTTTGTATATTTTCTATAAACTTTGTATATTTTTCTATAAAGTTTGTATATTTTTCTATAAAGTTTGTATTTTTTCTATAAAGTTTGTATTTTTTTCTATAAAGTGTGTATATTTTCTATAAAGTTTGTATTTTTTTCTATAAACTTTGTATTTTTTCTATAAAGTTGGTATATTTTCTATAAAGTTGGTATATTTTTGTATAAAGTTGGTATATTTTCTATAAAGTTTGTATATTTTTCTATAAAGTTGGTATATTTTCTATAAAGTTTGTATTTTTTTCTATAAAGTTTGTATTTTTTTCTATAAAGTTTGTATTTTTTTCTATAAAGTTTGTATTTTTTTCTATAAAGTTTGTATATTTTTCTATAAAGTTTGTATTTTTTTCTATAAAGTTTGTATTCTTTTCTATAAAGTTTGTATATTTTTTCTATAAAGTTTGTATATTTTCTATAAAGTTTGTATTTTTTCATTAAAGTTTGTATATTTTCTATAAAGTTGGAATATTTTTCTATAAATATTGTATATTTTTTATAAAGTTTGTATTTTTTTCTATAAAGTTTGTATTTTTTTCTATAAAGTTGGTATTTTTTTCTATAAAGTTTGTATATTTTCTATAAAGTTTGTATATTTTCTATAAAGTTTGTATTTTTTTCTATAAAGTTTGTATTTTTTTCTATAAAGTTTGTATTTTTTTCTATAAAGTTGGTATATTTTCTATAAAGTTTGTATATTTTCTATAAAGTTTGTATATTTTCTATAAAGTTTGTATATTTTTCTATAAACTTAGTATATTTTTCTATAAAGTTTGTATTTTTTTCTATAAAGTTTGTATTTTTTTCTATAAAGTTTGTATTTTTTTCTATAAAGTTTGTATTTTTTTCTATAAAGTTTGTATATTTTCTATAAAGTTTGTATATTTTCTATAAACTTTGTATATTTTCTATAAAGTTTGTATATTTTTCTATAAAGTTTGTATATTTTTCATAAAGTTTGTATATTTTTCTATAAAGTTTGTATTTTTTTCTATAAAGTTTGTATATTTTTCTATAAAGTTTGTATTTTTTTTTATAAAGTTTGTATATTTTCTATAAAGTTGGTATATTTTTCTATAAAGTTGGTATATTTTTGTGCAAAGTATTTTTGTGCAAGGTATATATACATATTGGCCAACCACCTATAAACTGGCAGATTTTGCAAGAACAAGTGCGGTGGGTATGGTCTTGGCGTGTGGAATTCTGCTTGTTGCTGAAGTTTTAGCCGTTACCGGTTGTTTCTGTCGCCGAGAGACACCGCTACTGATAAGTGGAATTCTTATATATGTAGCAGGTAATTATTATTTCCTATTTAAGTAGGTTATTCTTATTTAGGTATAAAACAACCAACTCGAGTTGAACGCACCAAATTTTTGCTCAGATATTATTTTTAATAAAACACCACCGACTAGGATAAGTTTTAAATCCATTAATATCGTAGATTTAAGTCTTAAATATGGGTCGTAGTAAAATTACAAAAAAGAGATAGGGAAAAAATCTACCCAACTGCAATGGTAGTCAATTTACTGTAGGAATGGGTGTTCTTATGATGGGCCAGCTCAAGTAGCGTGTTACCCTGTGTTCTATACCAATATACAAGTGTCCGTGTGCTTTGCTGCACGCCGATTAATATAAGGAAACCATTCACACCACATTGTAATTATATATAGGGAGGGGGTATTCAGTGTTATCCCCGTGAATGGGAAACGCAATGGGTGTTAACACACAGGTAATCGTCAGATCACCTCGCGCCCATTGTCGGGTTACCGGAGCTATTGCTGTATGTTGTATATGATAGACACGTTTTTTCAATTTGGTAGAACCCATTAATCCGCTGGGTCAGGCAATCTCCGTAAAGTGCCTTGCCCGAGGACACAACCAACTAGCTAGCGACCAGTTTCGCACTTGCAACCTTTCGATTAAAAAGCGACGCACTTAACCGCCAGACTAACCGGTCGGTCTTCGCAGGTATATGCACGTTAATCTCGATGTGTTGTTTCATCGGCCGAATAGTGCTTGGACAGGGGGAACTGAAGCAATATGAGAACATCTTAACCAAGTTTGGTTGGTCGTTTTACCTCGGGTGGGCTTCTTTAGGCTTGCAAGTACTAGCAGGTTCGGTGCTTGTGGGTGGGATTAAAGGTTGTGGTACCGGAGTCAAGACAGGAAACGATTACATGTGATATGTGGAACATTATAATATTATGATTTTATTTTGTTGTTAATTACACAGTGCATAGATTATTAGTTTAATATTCCCTTATCTATAGTGAATGTTTTAATATATATATATATATTATATTTATTCCACGACACGTTTGCCTGATTAGGATTAGTCTAATATAGATATCGTTTGTAAATAAAGTAAAGTGTAGTAAGTTTATATGAAACTATAAACTTAGCACTCTGCCGTTTTGTGATAATCTAACATTATATCGCATATCGAAGCATAAAGCTTAAACAACAAGATTTGTTTGTAACTAGCCAGTGATTTGGATTCGGAATAAGAATATACCCTAATTCTCAATAAAACTATACAGTTTTTTCGTGAATACGAAACCAGACTAATTAAAACACCTTTTTGCTGCATATTATTAAATCAGAGCTTTTCTGTTTCGGGTACTCCCCTTTACCATTACCATTTATATTGTGTTTGTGTTGTACATTTTTAGGCATGATTGATAATTACGATTTGCACAGACATGGTGTAGTAAACTGTAGATGTTTTGATTTAGAATATTTGTTGGTATAGGTATTATTCTTTCGCTTGTCCATATTCTCTCGCTTGTTTGCCAGTAGAAAAAAAAATACAAAGGGTTCTCTCAAATAGTATTTTGCGTACATTGAAGCAACTATTCAATCACGATTCTAATGCAGCAAGTTTCCATTTCTAAAGTTTCAAGAGAGCCAAGAAATTGAGGGACAAACTAAACCCAATTAAAAGATAGGCTACAGCATGGACGCCATGCCTATTCAGTAGATGCTGGTCCCAGTGAATTAAACTAATAGGGAGAAGCGGTGTAATAGCAGTGGCACAGGAAAAAAATTTAAAATAAAACGCGCGTTCAGGGTAACTAAAAATTTACAAATGTTTGCAATTCAATATGTACATACAAAATAGTGTGCGCCGTGTATGGTACAAAAAAACACAAAAAAGAACGAACACAATCGGAAACTGAACTGATGAGCTCGGAGAAAATTAAAATTAAATCAGAATTAGCTAAACAATGTTGATGACGCTCCAGCTAAGAAATCCAATTGCATATTCCGATCTCGGAGTTAACGTTTACCCGTCCTGTGAATATCGAATGGAGAAAGTTTAAAAGATAGTTATGTCAAGATTTAATAG
>CH000093.1:15122-35119 GCA_000149265.1 Ciona savignyi | reverse complement strand
GTCTTTCCATTTCACGGGGATAAACATGAATTGTATATTATTCTAACAAGTACAGTCCATCGTGTACTGGAAAAATTATAGGCAAAGGGCTTTTTTTAAAAAAAGGACAACCACATCCAGAATTAATACCCAATTCGGAATTATATTATGATACTGATCCTGTAAATTCTAAATTAAATAATGTTATAGTAATACTTAATTTTTTAGTAATTATAAATGGGACAAGGGTAGAAAAACTAATGACTTTTCAATAGTCTTTTAGATAATAGCACCATTGATCATACTGATGGTAATACTGATGATGAAAATAGTCGATATTTTTTCATTTATCAAATGCAATAACATTTTTAAAGAATCGATTTAGGAAGTAAATCGTTTTTCCGTTATTAAGCTGTTTGCAAACGCGAGCTGCTCGAATTTGCAGATTCGAAAAATTATTGATTCAATAAGAAGAATCTATACCAAAATTGATACGGATAATGGTACACACAGACGGGAAAGTGTGGGAAATACTAAAAGGAGGAAAAAATAAAAGTGGGGAGAGATGGAAACTGCTTACTAAAATAAAGATTATAGCGTTATAATTAGTGTTAAAATTGTTAGTGAGGCATAATTCTACTGGAATTATGGATAATTCTGTGACTGAAATTCGTGTTAAAAACAGGTCAAAATTAGTTTCTAAAGTTTTATTGAGCAGTTTCCCTCTTTCCCTCTTACAGTGTTGCCCAAAAAGTCTTACGTTGACGGGCGAGACTTGCTTTTTCATGTCCGGAATTGTCATTTCCAACTGGTTATCTCCGGGCGAAGACGGCTGGTACTCTCCATAGGGCTCCATGCTCACTAAGAAAAGCAGTGATCAGGTGTTATAACACGACCGACATTAATGCAAATTGTAATTACATTACCGAGCTTTTTTTTAAATTAACAACGCTGTAGTGATATTTTAGATCTCTATGGAACGCCGACTGTTAACTACGAACTGCCTACATTGTCCCTTACATAAGCAACCAGGTACAACATGTTTAATCATGTTTGTAGTGATATTTAAGATTTCTATGGAATGCCGACTGTATAAGACCGAGTAATCTCTTTCGTCGGTCTTTTTGCTTTTCGTTTTTTTTATGTGTTTAATGAATGCGGATTTACACCTATTTGCAATTTCTTTTTATTCCCACTTAATAGTAATGCATTGATTAGACAGATTGTAGCAGTGGAATTTAAACATTTAAAAATTAACGACAACTTTTGGCATCTTTTCCGTTTCCTTGCAAAAGGTCGATGTGATAGAATAGGATAGGATATTCATAATTATCCCCGTGAATGGGAAAACCAAGGGGGTTACCACACGGGCAATCGTCAGATTACCTTGCGCCCACCGTCAGGTTACCGGAGATATTGTAGTGTGTTGTGTTTGATAGACACGTTCCTTCAATTTAATAGAACCCGTTAATCCACTGGGTTCAGGCAATGTCCGTTAAGTGCTTTACCCAAGGACACAACAGACTAGCTGGCGACACGTTTGTGGTCAAAACAACTACAACTTACTTGAACAGGCAGGGTGGCCAGTCGCTGTGCATTTCAGGTTCACATAGGCTCCGTCTTCGTCCTCCATGCTAGATGATACCTGTTGCGGTGACATTTATTTAGAATTGTATGTCCTTCCTTATTCTTTGAGATGTGGATACGCTAGGAGTGTTACGAGACGGGAAGTCATAAGATTACTTCTTGCGTAGGTTAACCGCGGTTAAAGCAGTGTCAGAGTTAATAGATTGTTTTTTAACGTTTTTACGAAAAAAAAAAACAATATTTTCGACATAAATACTCAATATCAAAAAAATCTTGTAACTTACGAACTAATATGTACGGTCGTGTGGCCGAATTGTTAACGCCACCGATACATAAACACTTCTAAATAAAAAATGGTCTTAGTGACGAAATTCTAGTGGGTTCAAAACTAAGCTCAAAAAAATTACGAAATTATACGCTACGGCTACAGCGTTCACAGCGTTCACAGAGTACTCTACATTATCCACATACGCGGTTATTTAAACATATCATGAAAATTACCACTTTTTGTAGAGAGACCACGCATCCACCGTTCACCACTACTTGGAAGTTGGTGATTTTGACTATGTTTCCCGTAGCTGCTTTGCACGAGTATGACCCAGCGTCGGCGTAAGTGACGCTGTTTCTGGTAACAGTGCTTCCTTGCAGCGGTTGCGTTCCTGTGCGGTAACGAGTACGGGATTATGCTTTAGTGCAGAGGTGGAAACACTTTTTGAATCAGGGACCAAAATTATTTCATTCTTAGACTGGAAGGCCAAGTGATCGAGTCACCACTCACATATAGTTTGTCACTGTTGATAAAAGACACTAAACTAAGAAATACGGTCGGTCAATGACTGGTTAGAACAGGTATGATTAAGTTTTGCATTTGGACAGCTAATAATATTTCAACATTAAGCTTAGACGTTAAGCCTAAAAATCTTGGATTAAAAAACAATTTTTGATTTTACGCTTGTATATGCCAACAATAAAATAAACGCGTTTTTCCTTGTGTAAGCTGAAAATAACCTAGACCAATCTAATATCAAGAAAGGTACTTTACCTCTTACGACTGTAATTTGCGGGGCAGGGTATCCTTGAGCAGCGCAAACAATATTGATACTATCTCCTAACGTGACCTCAACCAGTTTGTTCACAATTCTGTTTCCATTGTTTTTTACCCTTGGATTTCCGACCCCTGGTGAAAAACATAGAATGAATTACATTTCTCATTTATTCAGGTGTAGAATGGCTGTTTGTGGTCGAGTACACCCATGTGTTTTCCAGTCCGACCGGTTAGTCTGGTGGTTTAGTTCGGCACCTTTCAGCCAAAGGGTTGCAGGTACGAAAGTGGTCGCTAGCTAGGCGGTTGTGTCCTTGGACAAGGCAGTGAACGGACATTGCCTAAACAACCCAGCGGATTACTGGGTTCTACCAAATTAAAGTAATGTCTATACCACACACTACAGTAGCTTCGGTAACCCTTAGAAATACTTACATTCGACTAGATATGTTATTCATACATGTACTTCTTTACGGCGCTTAGAAATACTTACATTCGACCGAGAGAGTGCCTTCCGCCGTTGCCAATGTCGCATCTGCGTCGTTATAGGCATGACAGACGTAAACTCCTGCGTGTTCCACTTGCGCCCTTGAAATCACGTAATTGACACCTGTCACATTGTGGATGTTGCCAGCAGGGTCCTGGAGTTCGATCTGCGATCACATAAGCATGACTAGGTGATGACGTCACGAGTAATGACGTCACGAACAATGACGTCATATGTAATGGTGACCTACCGTTGGAGGCGGGTTGCCGTTAGCAGTACATGAGATGGAGACACGATCGCCTTCCACCGCTTCTGTCGTGCTGAGGCTAATTGTCGCCTCGTTGGTCATATCTGAAAGAAAAGGATAGAATGTTAATGTTTATCTACGTGAATGGGAAAACCAAGGGGGTTAACACACGGGAAATCATTAGATTACGGCGCGCCCACTGTCGGGTTACCAGAGCTATTTTAGTGGGTTGTATATGATAGACACGTCCTTCAATTTGGTAGAACCCATTAATTCGCTGGGTTAAGGCAATGTCCGTAAAGTGCCTTACTAACGACCAGTTTCGCACTTGCAACCTTTCAATTGAACGGCCACACACTTAACCGTCAGACTAACCGGCCGGACAAAACGGCAATGAACCTTGGTAAAGCCACCAATATCCAACAAAAACTAGAAAGTCAGGGAACGTTTCAATGATTTTTTCATACAGTTAAAAGTGCGACAAACGGAGTGTATTGACTGTGTCTGTTGGGGACTTGTCTGCTATGCGCGACCCAAGCAGACACAGTAGTCACCGATTGGCTTGGCGAGCTAGTGCGTGGCCTTTCACCTTAAGGGATGCAGGTTCGAAACAGGTCTATAGCTACTCGGTTGTGTCCTTGGACAAGTCACTTTGCGTAAACTCATTGGAATGGTGGTTAAAGAACCGTTTTAGTCAACATATTGCAATAGCTCCGGTAACCCGGCGGTGGGCGCTAGGGAACGATTGCCCGTGTGCATAGGATAGGATAGGATAGGATATTCATGTTTATCCCCGTGAATGGAAAAGCATAGTCATCGATCCCACAATCTTCCGGTCTACTTACGTTTGACGACGATAGGACTGGTGGTGCCTGCCGATGCATAGCTGAGTGAAGGATAGAGCCATGTTCTGCACGAGATTTCGGCGCCGTCCAGCTCAGCACTCGGATCAATTCGAAGAACAGCCGAAGCATTAAAAGTACCGTCAGCGTTTTCAACGTACATAATCTCATTCTCGTTGACTACAGTCCAGGTATTGCCTGTTAGGAAGAGAAAAAATAAAGGTAAAAACTGGGACAAAAATTAGAGACTTAAATGAAGGGTAAAACTAATGCCTCATTGCTCGGATTAATATATTGTAGAAGCAACCCGTTAAAGAACTCTAAAAAAAGTTAAAATCAACTCCCACATAAGTGTATCGAATAACCTCCCTCATATAATTACAGCGTTCGTGTTTTTTGACATAGTTGTTCATACTGGATACATTTTTGACAAACTTGTTCTTATTAGATACATACATCCTACAGTACCACATTGGCATACTGGGTATAGCACAGGTCATTAATGTGAAATAATTACAAGTTCAATTTGAGCAGCACCTGGGCAGTTTTTACGAGAAATACCGTTTATACAAACTTTTAACCAATCAATCTATATTCCGAAAGACATAGAAGCGCCGAGGCGCTATATGTTTACTCTACGTTCATGTAATACTCGATCAATGACACCTTGGGTTACTTTTCGCTTCTTAAAATTGGAATAGTTTTGGTTAGCTGACTTGGCGAGGAAAAACGCCCTGGGCCAAAGGCTCTACGTGAAGTTAACCAGACAGTGGAGAAAGATAGGAGACCGAACCAACGAACAATCGGCCCGGTACTTAACGTGCGTTAACATTTTGTTTATATATAACTCCATAATATACAATACAGCATCACCATATACTATGAAAATGTAATTGGTTACTTCTATTAATGGCTATGTGGCCGAATGGTTAACTCGGCCTGTTTATATATAGCTTTATACATAAAAAATATGTTAGTAAATAACCCATCATGAGATGAAAACTTAGCCCAGTAAAAAAAATATGGTGGTTTCTCAAAAACGCATTGTAGTCAGTCTAAAGCTTAGTGTCAGAACTGATGTGCGCATTTTTGAGGTCGCTATAATTTCATCCAAGTCTTATTAAAAGTTTTGCAAAAATTACACTTTAAACTGCAAAAGAGCCATAACTGTAGCGTTACGTACCTGTAGAGTCGGATACAAATTCAAACTTCGTTGGTTTCGGGAAGGCATTCGTGGCGACGCATTGCGCAATCGACACGTTGACGTTCACAGCAGCGGGGGCAGGCGTGTCCGGAATAGCGTCGTCATAAATTGGATTTTCTGCAAAACAGCATGTGTAATAAAAAGTGGTATTGATTTACACTGCACTTAATCATATGCTTGACAATTACAGCTCTAATTGCTGTAATTGTCGGCTTATTTTAGCTACCAAAGCACCAAAGCGAGGCGATTTTAACTCTCGCTGTTCATTTATACATTTATTGCAGAAGATAAAACAAACGACTGATTGATATTCTGGTCATAAACAGTTGCAATTGTACGTAAAAGTGAGTAATCAAATTAAGTCAATAGAAAGGGTGTGTTCCCTAACACGCTTGTACGATTTTACAAGCATTTTCCTTTCAATTACATGTTTGAGAGAAAATTTCATTCGGTCCTGACTCCTGACTTACCAGTCGCAGTTTCAGTTGGTTCGGTTTGCTTGATTGGTCGAATGTCCAAATTGGTTTCTTCGTCATAAATTTGCACATCTGGCTCAACTGTGGGGATAGTACTTGTCGTAAATCGTCATTTCATTTGGTCCAGATAAATATACAAGATAAAGCAAATCGCAGCATTAATAAATAAAGCGTATATGGCCACACGTATTTTACTGCTAGTAGTCTAACAGTCTCAGATATATATATTAACATTATGACCATAACTAAACTCCGAATGGTTAACGCGTCCGTTACACATACCAAGTTTTATGCAAAAACGGTCTTAGCGACCAGCCCATTATGGGTTCGAAACTAATGCCGGTAAGAAAAATTAATAAGCTGAATCTACAGAACGTTAAAAAACGTAAACTATTTTACTTACGATAGACGTTTAACTTGAACTGTGTATCCGTGGCGTCGTGTGATGTTAGATCTTCGACTTCACACTGATAAGTCATGTCGTCTGCGATTCCGACATTAGCTATTGATGCCTTTGCTGTACCATCTGTGAAAAAACTTTGTAAGTTCGATTCACAAGTAATGTGTTCGCTGCATGACTGAATATGTGATCTGACTTGCTTGGTCGGATAACAATACGAGTGTAAAAACATTAGTGTGGACTGGTTAGGATAGGATATTCATGTTTATCCTCGTGAATAGGAAAACCAAGGGGGTTAACACACGGGCAATCGTCAGGTCACCTCGCGCCCATCGTCGGGTTACCGTAGCTATTGCATTGTGTTGTGTATGGTAAACGTTCCTTCAATTTGGTAGAACGCATTAATCCTTTGGGTTGGTTTGTGCCCAATTTGCAAGCGTTATGTACAATAATTCTTTGTTGAAATGGTCTTGGTGCCGAGCATACAGCGGGTTTGAAACCCAGCTTGGTAAAGTAGAAAAAAATATTCAGTTTGGTGCAACACTTTTAGTGAGCATGGTTATAAGTTTAAAACAGTGTGATTTACATATAAATTCATCGGTCGAAGTTGTGAAGCGGTCGTTAAGGCCATTTGGGATGGTACTGTAAAGGTAGCTTTCGTCGACGCTGCTTTTGCCGAGTTTAGTACGAGTTCCTGTAGTCAGATTTACTTGAGACCACCAGACTGCTAAGTTATTTGCACCTTCAGGAGTGTTGGCTGAAAAAGGGAATTAAATAAGCTTAACTGGTAATTTTCAGCATATTGGGACGCCATTAATATTATATTTCATAGTAGGCCTAATAAATTGTTAAAATATATTTAAATCGGATTGTATCACAAACTATGAAATATCATTTTAGATTTTTTCCATTAAAGAAATGTGATAAACACAATTTTGACATAATAATGATGAATTTTTTTTTATTATACAGTTGTCAAGTGTAAAAGACCACTAGAAACGTTGATAATAAAAATAACATTAGAGTAAAAAAATAAAGAAATTGCACATCGCAGTTTAATGGCACATTTTTGTTATTTTGAATCATAAAATTTTAGTAGTATGCTGTTGCGTGACTTTAAAGGGACAATTTTAAGTCCCAAACAAGTAACTACACAAAACATATTTTGTTTTGCACAGAAAAGTCAACTTACGAGTAGGCGAAATCTGGCATAATAACGTTGCCTCTTCGTTCATAGGAAACAATTCTGGACCGTTGTAACTCACTTCTAAGGACAAAGCACTTCCAAAAAGTCCTAAAAAGCAAAAATTGATACAATTTAAGTGACAATGTGGCGTGCTGTGTACTCTGCCCTGTCCCGCCCATAGCAATTTAAATAAAACGACATTACAAGTGGAATACAATACTATTAAGCCAGCTTGGCCTAAGGATTACTGGTTATAATTCTGTTTAAAGTATAAGTAACAGAATGAATTAGATATTGATGTTGTCTGAATTGATTTGGGTGCACTTTAGAATGTATATGTTTCTCATTTGAATTCCCCAATAAAAAAACATGTCATTACTTTAAAATGGCTAATTGTTAAAACACCTTTTGACGGTCGGGTTATCGGAGCTATAGAAGTATTTTAACACTAACAACTATCTTACAGAGGGGCACAACCGATTAACCAGCTGCTAACGTTGGTACAGGCCACGTCCATTAATCACGACATAAACCGACAACATAACTGTTGGTATCTAAACTCAATCCCATAATCTTCAGGTTACATGTCCGACATATTACCAATTAGCTGACCTGTCGGTCTTAACAGTATCTACCAGATGAAAATAAGCAAAAGCTGGATTATAAGTTGTTTATGTGCCTGTTATACAATTTAGGAAATTAGTTGGACACTAAATACTGAATTTGGATTGTATAACAGCAAGCACTTTTTATCTTTCATTTCTTTTAAATATGTACATTATCAGTGTCTTATCGAAGCAGAATAGTCATTGTTAGGATTAAATGGTGTTTGTGGGGTTATAACTATACAGCCATATTTTAAACCAAGGTTAACGGCATTTTCTTTAACATTTTGCTAGCTATTAAAAAGGGAATTTATTAGCTTTTTTACAAGCGGTTTCCTATATTCTTATGCCATTAATCTTGAAGTTCCCCTTTGGCAACGCAACCTTTTAAAATACAGTGCTGTTTTCGTTCTAGTAGTTAAACGATGGCGAAATATGGTGACACGGTTTAACTTTGTTGATTTAGGCCGCTGTAAACAAAACCTAGCGGTCGTTAATGTGGTCTAAAAGTTTCACACCCGACAGACAAGAGCGTAATAAATATCCATAGGGTACTTACCCAGAAGGCAAAACAAGATCCTTATTTCCATTATTGTAACGTCCTTGCCGGCAAAAGGATACTTAACACTATACACAGAATGCTATTTCGCTTGTGACTTAATACTGTAATCAGTTCTTGAATAGAAAGCTACGTATCAGATATTTTGAATAGTAATAAAAACTTGTCTTCGTCTTGCCTTGTACAGAATCTAGTGATGCGTATTAAAGGGATGAGGAACACATTTTAAGGCCGTATCTTTTTTTCTCTTTTTTACACTTCGTTGCTCACCTGTATACAACCCTATACGGAAAGGAATTACGTAACAATACGGCTCCAGAAATGACAAAGGGTTAGCTTAGTTCTATTGTTGGCTTTCTTGCAAAAGGCCAGGTCGTCTAATTACGATAACGGGCGACGAAATCGCTTCGTTTTGTCTTGATAATAACCGCTCACAAAAAAACAACAACAACTAGCAAAGATAATAAAGAAAGCGTTTACAAATTCACGGTAAAAACAAATCTAACAAGATAAACAGCCAAAAGTCGCGAAAACCGTATTGTCTAACTTTCTTACGTCACACATAAGCGCAGCACCTTCTAAAAGTATAACTCAGAAAGGATTTCTAATACTAAAACTCTCTATGCGTCACACTCAAATCTAACTGTAGTAACTCGGACACGTACTAGCTTTGTATAAGTGAATTAGCTGGCGTTTGTTAGAATCGCAACATTGCGTTTCAATTCAATTTTCTCTCCCAATTAGTATTATTGTTTTACGGTTTCTATGGGCCACTCCAAGCCCTTACAGCGATGGCGTGTTTCAAATCGCAAAAATAACAAGTGCCGGTTGTTAATAATCCGCATTTCCATTCCATGCACACCCAAATGCCGGCTACGATCGATTTCCATAACCGTAATGACAACAAGCCCGGTACCATGTTTTAACAGCAGGAGCTCTTGAAATCGCAGAGACAACAGAATGAGCGATGCGATTATCATATCTTTGCCTGAGGCGGATTATCAACCGGTTCGTAATTACTTGCTGGTCATGTGCCTTATGAACTTGGAGACTCATGTCTGCACTTATTCCCCGCACTATAATTACTTGAATAGAACAGGAATATTCTTCTTAATCTGTACTACGCCACGACATATACACAGTTAAAACTTTAATCACTTTGTAAGCAGTGCGTTTTATTGCCTTTTCCGCTCAACGGTTCGACAAAAACAATTTCGACCCGAAAATAGACATTTGCGCGTTTTACTGCTTTTAACGAACGATTCATACACCAGACAACTAGAAAACTCGTGAAACTGTTAACACCAAACCTGAATCTACGCTCTGAACTAAATGAGAATCCAGGCCTGGGTTTATGAACGCGCAATATACTAGAGTGAAGAGTTATAGAACTTGAGCATAAAACGACAAAGAGATAGGAATTCCAAGTGCCAGCATCGGCTAGCTCTATAGAACACTACCACGAGGCTGTACACAAGGCTTTTCGCTTCGATGCTCTTCAATAGCTAGTTAAAAATGGCGCCAATCCACTAGTAATGGGAATTTCAAAAGACTCGATTCTCTATCTCTATTATTCATTCACCGTTGTAATGCGAAGAGCGTTCAGACCAGTTTGTTGTTTCGTTCTACGGTGCGCTTATTTAAATATTCTATGTTAAATGCATGCCTGGCGATGTTGGCGACCGTCGTACCGAACCACGACGCGGTATTGTACGTGCCACGTCATAGCGATCGTAGACAGAGTCTCGTGTTGCGTCATAATTCGTCGACCACGATGCTTCCGTAGCGGGTTTCGCGAAGTTTCAAAATCGGAAAATATTCCTGACGCAGAAATACGCGATCGGTTTTACGCCTTCTGGCTATTTTAACACATATGATGGCTATACTGTGGTTCGCGCCTAAGCGACCAACGGTTGAACCCACCTGAACCTGCCGCGCACATCGCTTGAATAATCTTGAAACAAATTTTCACCTACGTGTCAAACCCTGACAAATCGGATAACGAAACGCCCTGATAATTTTCAAAAAACAATTTCACTGCCCAGTCTCATTTCACAACGTAAGAGAAATATTATTTTAAATCCAAATCTAATAACGCATTTTTAGTAATTTTTCGGTCGAATAAATTTAAACCTAAAAGAGTACCGCCCGTGCTCAAAGCCATTTTCAATGTATATTCACAAAGAAATATTTGTCTGTTATGGTCGGATATAAAACTTTTTCTCTTTTCGTCCTCGCCTATATGCGTATTATTACCTCATTCTTTTTTAAAGTTTATTTTCAGCGCGAATTTCGCTAATTAATTGACTCACATAACTCAAATAAACTGTGAAACGTCTCGCTCCATTGAACGAAGTTTAGTTCTGTTTAAAATGGGGCGAATACAGGTATCGTGTAACGGCGCTGCGATTTACCTTATTTGGCGCCGAAATTGAATCTTCTTGCGTAGATAAAGCGGACAGAGTGCGTAAAAACCGAAGGAGAAGCGCCTACTCCCAACCGTAGTGAATTGACCGAAAACAGCGTTCGCTTGTGCGGCTTGTCCTCTAAATATCTAATTGATCAATATCCTAAAAACTGGAGCGCGTCACCAAATCAATACCGGAGTCGGATCAATGGAAATGGTCAATGGAGCACACAAACACTCTTACATGTCATCGGAATCAAATGATCAAAATTACCTCCCTTCCCAGATATCCAAAGAAAATTCCAGCCTTTTATAAGACAGCAAGAATTTCTGCCTTTCAACACACCATCTATTGTGAACGTATATTATCTGATGGTACTCGGCGACGCGTTCCGTGCACTATTGCAGAATTTGCGCTATGAACGTCTAATAGAAGACAACGTTAAGTGGTTTGTGCGCCATTATATTATAGCTACCTTGTTTAAATACGCATATAAACCTCAAACGAAGAATCTTAATACTATTTTTTCCTGCCATTTTATTAATAACATTCATATTGTTTTGTTTATACGCCTGGCTTCTATAGAATAAACCCAAATTATCATGGTTGAGTCTATTTATAGTATTACTGTATTTCGCGTTACTGATACTAAAGTACAAACGACGAGTACTATTAACACGAGTCTATTACAGACGACACTGCTGATAACATGTATTACAACTTTGCTTTACCAGTTCTTGTGTCGCTGAAACTAAAACGCTCACTGGCGCCATCTCGCAGCTGTTAAGAAATATGATTATTATTTTAGTTAGTTTAGTTTCGTTTATTTTTTCGCTCCTTCGTTACAATAAAGAAGAATAAAACAGTAATTTTAAATTAAGGAGACAGGATAAAACGGCAAAACTACAGTAGTTAAAACACGTCAGTGGATAGACACATTACAAATTAAGGGAAAAAACGGCGTGGCCGTTAAACCAAACATTAATAAAAAAAAATTTAACGAAACAAATTAAACAAAAATTAACTAATTAAATTTGATTCTATTTAAGTCTTGAGTAAAAGTGTGCAAGCACGACCCATTATACTGGTGTTTATTTATAACACGGAAAAACGAGCGGGTATTGTAAGTTGGTGTGTCCAAATGACTAACGCGACCGAAACAGATGACATTTCTATACCAAAAAATGTTATTGGCGAGACCATTAAAGGTTCGAAATTTCTACGGTTAAAAAATAAAGTAAAAAAAAACCGAAAAATTAGCAACACTTGTTAGGACAAATGGGTAATACAGTTGATACATAAATTTTAGTTAACAAGTCTAGCCTATCCCAAACTTGCCCAGTAGAATAGAAAGAAAAATGGATAATTTAACCGAGTTAAGTTTCGAACCCATGATAGGCTCGTCACTAAGACCGTTTTTTGTATGTAAGTCGGTATATGTATCGATCACGTTAACCATTCGGCCACACGACATTAAAAATTCAGCGTGGTAATGTGTTCGGATAGTTTATTCAGTCATGAAACGCCCTCCAGTTGAAAGGTGGTCGTTACGAAATGACACCTGGGTTTAGTGGGTTGTGTACTTGGGCATGCTTCTTAGGTTTATGCGTGCCATGTGCGGTTATTTTTCTTTTTGTTATTTAAAATCTTATCAAACTTGAATTAAGGTTAGCTTCTTCGTACTTTTTTTACGCGTATTACGGTTCGAAGTCATGACGGAGTCTTTACTAAGTCCGTCGCGTTAACCATTCGGCCACACGACCGTTTCCGCGCGCATATTCCGGCCGGTTGGTCTAGCGGTTAAGTGCGTCGCCTTTCAATTGACAAGTTGCAGGTGCGAAACTGGTCGCTAGCTAGTTGGTTGTGTCCTTGGGCAAGGCACTTTACGGACATTGCCTGAACCCGGCGGATTAATGGGTTCTACCAAGTTAAAGGAACGTGTCTATCATATACAACACATTGCAATAGCTCCGGCAACCCGACGGTGGGTATGAGGTGATCTGACGATTGCCCGTGTGATAACCCCCTTGGTTTTCCCATTCACGGGGATAAACATGAATATCCTATCCTATCCTATATACTTGTAATTAAGTCTTTCTGGCTAACGTCGGGTTACTGGAGCTATTGCAGTGTGCTGTATGTGATTCAGACATTCCTTCAATTTGGTAGAACCCACCATTCCATTAGTTTCAGAGAATGTCCGTTGAAAGGCGACGTACTAATCCACCAAGCTAATCGGTCGGATAAACCTGTATTTTTTTGCAATCTGCAAGAGAAGATTTAAACCGCTTTGCTTTGACTTTTGTCATGTCGAAATGTTGTATGTTTCCCTATGTTTTTGTATTTTGTCAAATATAGTACGTTTAGCACCCAAAACTAAACGACAAGGTATATAACTTGTTGATTCCTAGTCCAATCTTCCAAATGAAAGGTAGAAGTACTACGTTAAAGATTGTTGCACTGTGCGAAAGTATGCTTGGGCAGTCAGAATAGGATATTCATTTTTTATTCCCGTGAATGGGAAAACCAAGGGGTTATGACACGACAATCATCAGAACACCTCGCGCCGCCGTCGGGTTACCGGAGCTATTGCAATGTTTTGTATATGATTCAGATGTTCCTTCCATTTGGTAGAAACCATCACTTCACTAGGTTCAGGCAATTTCTGTTAAGTGCCTTGTCTAGTATCAGTTGTTTTTACGTCGACTGGGCGTACGACGCCTCAATCGTCGACAAATAATCACGTGACCAACGGCGCCAAAACTCGCAAACAGAGAACTGTAGTTTCACTATATCTCAGACAGCTGATTTTTTTTGCTTGAAATAACCCAGCGGTCCCAGATAAAGTGGTTCCTTGTATATTTTTGAGATTTGGTTCAATGGTTCTTTATTCTTCGGCTAGTAGCTGGCAGGGATTTTCAAGATAACGAGTTTTCAGCGTTAATATTTTTTCGCTATTTTAATTTCCTAGAATTTGATAAAATTTAACTTTTATTAATATTTAAGTAGTGCTATAATAGTGCCGTTTTTCCGTTTTATCCTCTGGTTCCTTTTTATACTCCATTTAAAACCTTATTTTAAGCTGTAAAAACCACAAAAATCACCAGATGTACATTTATACAGGATTTTATTTCGAATTTTCATTTCCTTTCAAAATTGCCTGCTACAGAACATGGTTTCCATTGGGAGCAACTAATAATCGGCATAACTATGATTGCGAATAACATTGGTTGGTCGGTTTAAATCGCGCTGTTTTTAATGCACTTTGGTTTGCCCAACTTTCATTATCAAACAAATGTTCTACCGCCCTCTAGAGGTCACAAATGCATCACTGGACGCTGAAAAACTTGAGCGATCTGTCCATTGAAGATGATGCAAGGAACTTTGCGTTTTTGCCGAACCGGACTCCGGTTGCAACGGCGGTGTGGTCGGAAAACGCTTTCAGCTCTTGCCATTGTTTGCAAAGGTAAACTCGGACGTCGGTGCCTCCCACGGCCAAGTACGAACCCGACTGATCGAATGTGAGCGAACGAACCTGGGATGGAGGTAAAACGGTTGTAGAATAGTGGTGGGCACACTTTTTGAATCAGGAGTCAAAGTTATTATATTCTTAGACTAGTGGGCCAAGATCGAGCCGCCATTCACATATAGTTTGTCACTGTTAGTAAAAAAACTAAGAAATACGGTACTCACAGATAGTTTGTTACATTAAACTAAGATATACGGGACATTACTGGTTAAAACCGGGAAAGCACTGTTGCGTCAAGCGACGGACAAATATAGTTGTGACGATTTTAGCAAGTAACTGTGACATCGCTATCGCTTTTCAGACTTGCAACATGTCAATAACATCAAGGGGGGTCAGAATAAGAAGGATGTGTGGGTGTGGATGGTGAGCTTAACTGTTGGAGCCTCAGCTTATATCCAACAGTGGAGACATTGTGTGAGATTCGGCTGCGTACTTTGGTGAATGATTAGACGGATATCGCCTGAACCCAGTGGCTCAATGGATTATCATGGCAATTGAAGGAATGACTTGTATACACCACACTGCAATCACTCTTTGATTTGGCGCAATCAGTTGACTAGTTTCGAATCTGCACCCTTTCGACTGAAAGTCGATGAAATGAGCACATAGCTCGCTGTTCATTAAATTTCATGTTGTTTGAGTCCATTCTACACTGTATGTTATCCTATTCAACAAATGCATGCATTACCAGAGCTCCGATATTAATTATTGTCGAATAAAATGATGGTTAGTACCATGGACGTCGATTTTTTTCCTATGTAAACGAAAACAGGGGTGGCGCCATGACGGCATACCGTTATTCAGCTGTAAAATAACTTCTAATTTTGGGCAAAAATTTAGTTTTTAGGCAAAAATTTAATTTAGCAAAGCACAGAATCACCATAATTTTAATTATGGAAAATTTTAATTTATTTTATTTGCAAAAATTAGAAAAAAACTTGGCACACTTGCTACGAATCATTCCCTATAGTACAATACAGACTTCCCACAAGTACGAACCTCATAGTCATCCGCCATCGTCAAAGTTTTGAAGTTCTTCAGTTTCCGTAGATCCCAGAGTTTGACACAAGCGTCTCCTGCTGCTGTGGCCAAGTAGTAGCCGTTCTCCGAGAAAGAAATAGCCGTCACCGGGCCCGAGTGTCCGGGGAAATTGGCGACGTTCGTGCGTTCCTGTGAAAGTGAAGTATCCCGTCTAAGTGGTATTTTTGCGTTTTTAAAGGGTAAATATGCAAGTCGTCATTTCAAGCAAATAAACGCACTTATATAAATAAATGAGTTGTCACTAAAGTAAATTTGGAATTTCAAATTCACAGGTTACTCGGCAAGTGAAAAAAAACCGAGGCGTTGTATCTTATTTAGGGATTTGTACTTCCGGCCCTCATAAGAAGGTTCAATCTCCTTTTATTTACTATTTAGCGCAAGGATTCTTAAACTGGGGGGCTCCCCCTTGGGGGTGTGAAAGCTTCACAAGGGGGCGCGAGCATGACAGTGAGAGATTGGGTCTAACATACGTAAGCAGATCTTTAATATGTGCGTTGTCTTTGAATTAAACGACTAGTTCACCAAAAACTGTTGCATCCTTCATACTAAGCAGAATTTGATTTTGAGGCTAAGTGAGGCGTGAGCATGAATGACAAACGTCAAGGGGGGCGCGATTAAAAAAGTTTAAGAACCACCGATTTAGAGTAATGGGTAATTTTGTCAAAAAGTGATGCTGATGGCGTTATACAAAGGATTTTCTAATTTTTTACTAAGTTTTAATTTTTAAATACCTTATATTCATTTTAGTGTGCAGTCCTTCTCCTAAATAAGTTTTCTTTAAAAAAGAGGCACCTTTACCTTAAGATTTATTTTTAAGAACTTACCTTTAAATCCCAGATCATAATCTGACTGTCCTTGGTTCCTGTTCCAAATATCAAACCGTCCGGATGAAATTGAGCGCATGTAAGAGCTGTTGGTGAGATTATTGTTGTGTTTCACAAGATAACGCATCAAACACATCATAGATGGCAATATATACAAAGGTAAGGGGGTCAAGACCAATGGTGATGACACTACACAGTCCGGTTAGTCTAGCGGTTTAGAGCAATGCCTTTTAGTCGAAAGGTTGCAGGTGCGAAACTGGTCGCTAGCTAGTCGGTTGTGTCCTTAGACAAGTCACTTTACAAACATTGCCTGAATCCAGCGGTTTAATGGGTTCTACCAAATTGAAGGAATGTATTAATTATACAACACACTGCAATAGCTCCGGTAACCCGACGGTAAGCGCGAGGTGATCTGACGATTGCCTGTGTGTTAATCCCCTTGGTTTTCCCATCCACGGGGATAACATGAATTTTTTTTTTATAAATTTTTAACATAACTATTTTTGTCAACTTCCCACAAATAAATGTTTTTTTTAACCCCAACATATTTGCTTACACCACTTAGCTAGCTGTTACGTGGCTATTTTCAGTCATTTTGCATTTTTTTTTTAAAAACTGACTATTTTAGAAAACAATTTAGAACTTAGTTATGTAGGATGGTCTGTCATACATTTTAGGTGTATGCATATGCATAACATTGCTTCCTTTTTTTTAGCACTATGCTTAGACTAGAGCTGGGCGTAATTACAGCTCAAGCTCAGACCTATGACTAAAGCTCTAACTCAGACTTAGCCTAAAGCTAGGCATAATTTCCAGACCTAGCTCAGACCCATGGTTTATCCCAGGGATGTCCAACATTTTATTGTACTGGGCCGCATTGTCACTTGAAATAATTCAATGGGCCGCAGAACTTATTAAATTAAACTGGTACATAAAGAAACAATTAAAAACCATTCATTTATAATCCTGTATTCCTGTTGCTCCCATACTAATAGCCCACTATTACTGCGCCCCTAAAAGCTGACTGATACATTTTAATTAGGCTAAAATTCAAAGTTCAAAATACTACTTGGAGTGAAAATAACTAGCATGCCGCACACAAAGCTCAGGTGGGCCGCAGGTTGGACATCCCTGGTTTATACAATACTTACCATTGCCGATAGCATCATCAGTGACTCTGCACAAGGTCTGACCAGTCCTGACATCGGAAAAAGCCCAGTGTTGGTCCTCACTGCAACTGAGCAAGTAGTCACCGAGCGCATGCAAGCTTATACCTGGGGACGATAAATTGAGTTAGGAGATAATATCCAGAAGAAGGTTTAAAAGGATAAGAAACAAAACAGCGTTATCAGACTCAGGAAATTATTGAATGCAGGCACGCGATTATAGATACTTGACAAAATTAAAACAATATGCATAGGAAGTTTTAGAAGGATAAAAAAAACAGCCTTATTTGACGCAGGAAATTACATGATTTACTCAGACATTTTATTTAAACTTTTAATTGTTACCGGGGTACCTTTAAATCATAATGTCCGCTATATGCTTTGCCCCAAGGGGCAAACAAACATGGATAGGGGCTGGTTTCAATACCACAACCTTTTACTTGATTGTCAGATGCGATATCATAAGTATGACTGGTTAGTCTGATGGTTAAGTGTGTCGCCTTTCAATCGAAAGATTGCAGGTGGTAAAAACTGGTCACTAGCTAATGCTGGTTGTATCCTTTGGGCTAGGCACTTAATGGACATTGCCTGAACCCAGCGGATTAAAGGGGTTCTACCAAATTAAAGGAACATGTCTATCATACGCAACACACTGAAATAGCTCCGGTAACCCGACGATGGGCGCGAGGTGATCTGACGATTGCCCGTGTGTTAACCCCCTTGGTTTTCCCATTCATGGGAATAAACATGAATATCCTATCCTAAAGCTAAATGAATAAAGTCCAACCAACCAGTAACTGCTTCTTTATGTGTCCTGATGATGGTTGAGCAGTTTCCATCCTGTGCAGACCAGATTCGGATTGTAGAATCAGGTGAAGCCGTGAACACGATATCCTGTGGTGGGTTCATATGTAAGTAGACGATAAACTGTTTTTATTTACAAGTTATAATAACATTTCAGCGCTAAATACCACACTCGCAGCCTCAAATAACCTAAAAAAAGTTCCTTGCCCAGCCAAAAATTCCCTGGCATTGTGCCATGACAATATTAAGATAAACAGTTTTTATTCACAAGTTATAACATTACAGCCCTAAATGCCACACTTACAGCCCTAAATACCCTAATTAACACACTCGTTTAAACTATATTAAATGATCTCTTAAACATTAGGCTTCACCTCAGAAGGATGATACAAAACGTTGGTAACTTTCTTGGCGTGACCTTTCAACGTTGTGATCACTTGTTCCGACTCCTTGTCAAACACGACGGCGGTTTTGTCCGCACCTCCAGTGACAACCCTGGTTGTTAAAACATGGATAACGTAGGATAGGATGTTCATGTAATCATTTTAATGGGAAAACCAAGGAGGTTAACACACGGGCAATCGTCAGATCACCTCGCGCCCACCATCGGGTTACTGGAGCTATTACAGTGTGTTGTGTATGATTCACACGCTCATTCAATTTGGTAGAACCCATTTATCTGCTGGGTTCAGGTAATGTATGTGAAGTGACTTGCCCAAGGACACAACACAACCGACTAACTAGCGACCAGTTTTGAACCTGCAACCCTTCGATTAAAAGTTGGCGCACTAACCCACTAATCCACCAAGCTAATTGGTCTAAATATTAGTTTGCAAAGTTATTTTTGAATGGAATTCTCTTTTGTACAATGTGACACCCTTCAATCAATGTGACACCCATCAATCAATGTGACACCCTTCAATCAATGTGACACCCATCAATCAATATAATTGGGCAACTAACACCTCTATTTGTCACATTGTACTTTAAAGCTCAGGTACTCACTTGTAAGTGTCCGAAGCACAAAGGTCCAAACATAATATTCCTGGAACAGAAGCAGAGTGGAGACCAGGGTGGCTGGCGATCTGTCGACATATGTATGTGATTAGGATCGTGTTTATTCTTTGGGGGGGGGGGGGGGGGGCGGAAATGCAAAAAGGGTTATTCCCCAGAAATATACAATACTTCTATGAGCTATTTGCCCTTGCGGGCCCAATATTTTAAGGGCCCAACCCCCATGCTTTGGGCTTAAAAACTTTATGTATTTATGTACACTTTGAAAAAAAAAACCCCCTTAATTTTCCCCCCAAAAAATTTGACCCAATACCTACCTTGAAAAAATATCCCAAAATATTTGAGCAAAAATAACCTGGCCCAATAACCCAAAATCCCAATATCTTCTGACCCAATACCTAATATAAAAAACCCCCCCTAAATCTTCGAGCAAAAATACAATAAACCGAATTCCCGAAACGACCCAACAATCCAAAACAATACCCCAAAATCCCCTGTTTATATTCCCGGATGTCGCCACCAGAAGCAAAATCTTCCGGCATCCTCTTTCCTCGCTTCTTGCGCTCCGAGGTGACCACCCCCGCTTTGCCCTGGAGT
>CH000093.1:3179-14954 GCA_000149265.1 Ciona savignyi | reverse complement strand
GCTCCATCCGTTAAGTGCCTTGCTTACGACACACCAACTAGCTAGAGCGATTGCTTTGAACCTGCAACCTTTCGGTTGAAAGGCGTCGCTCTATACCAGCAGACTTACTGGTCGGACATAAATTGTGTGGGGTGAATGAATTCATGTTGGTTTTGGGAATATGGGGTTCTGTTCTGGTGTATTCAAACTTTTTTTAACCAGCAACAATTTTTTAGTGCAAATGGGTGACTTTTCAGGGCAAACTACTAAATACAATTGAAAACTTTTAACATTTTTAACTTTTACCAAATCTTTTAATAAAGTTACTAATAAAAAGAATTGTTAATTAGTCGGTTGTGTCCCAATGCACTAGAATCTAATGAAAACATCTTAATCATACAAAACATCCCACAATAGCTCTGTATTTTAAAATTACCCATGTTATAGTGCTCCGTTATGTATTCGCAGGGTAATTTAATGATTGCCCTTGTGAATACTTTGCGTTTTTTCAATTATGGCGATAAAACGTGAATGTCCTATATTATTTAGTTGTAAATAATGACATCAAAAAATACATTGCTAGATTTTGTAGATAAGTCCAAAAAAGACATTGCTAGATTCTGTAGATAAGTCCAAAAAAGACATTGCTAGATTCTGTAGATAAGTCCAAAAAAAGACATTGCTAGATTCTGTAGATAAGTCCAAAAAAGACATTGCTAGATTCTGTAGATAAGTCCAAAAAAGACATTGCTAGATTCTGTAGATAAGTTCAAAAAAGACATTGCTAGATTCTGTAGATAAGTCCAAAAAAGACATTGCTAGATTTTATAGATAAGTCCAAAAAAGACATTGCTAGATTCTGCAGATAAGTCCAAAAAAGACATTGCTAGATTTTATAGATAAGTCCAAAAAAGACATTGCTAGATTCTGTAGATAAGTCCAAAAAAGACATTGCTAGATTTTATAGATAAGTCCAAAAAAGACATTGCTAGATTCTGTAGATAAGTCCAAAAAAGACATTGCTAGATTCTGTAGATAAGTCCAAAAAAGACATTGCTAGATTTTATAGATAAGTCCAAAAAAGACATTGCTAGATTCTGTAGATAAGTCCAAAAAAGACATTGCTAGATTCTGTAGATAAGTCCAAAAAAGACATTGCTAGATTCTGTAGTTAAGTCCAAAAAAGTCATTGCTAGATTATGTAGATAAGTCCAAAAAAGACATTGCTAGATTCTGTAGTTAAGTCCAAAAAAGTCATTGCTAGATTATGTAGATAAGTCCAAAAAAGACATTACTAGATTCTGTAGATAAGTCCAAAAAAGACATTGCTAGATTCTGTAGATAACTCCAAAAAAGACATTGCTAGATTTTGTAGATAAGTCCAAAAAAGACATTGCTAGATTTTGTAGATAAGTCCAAAAAAGACATTGCTAGATTCTGTAGATAAGTCCAAAAAAGACATTGCTAGATTCTGTAGATAAGTCCAAAAAAGACATTGCTAGATTCTGTAGATAAGTCCAAAAAAGACATTGCTAGATTCTGTAGATAAGTCCAAAAAAGACATTGCTAGATTCTGTAGATAAGTCCAAAAAAGACATTGCTAGATTCTGTAGATAAGTCCAAAAAAGACATTGCTAGATTCTGTAGATAAGTCCAAAAAAGACATTGCTAGATTCTGTAGATAAGTCCAAAAAAGACATTGCTAGATTCTGTAGATAAGTCCAAAAAAGACCTTGCTAGATTTTGTAGATAAGTCCAAAAAAGACATTGCTAGATTCTGTAGATAAGTCCAAAAAAGACATTGCTAGATTCTGTAGATAAGTCCAAAAAAGACATTGCTAGATTCTGTAGATAACTCCAAAAAAGACATTGCTATATTCTGTAGATGATGACAGCAAAAGGATTAGATTCCACCTACCGTCGTCTTGTTGCTTATCAACTTGCATGGCTTGTGGCTGCTGCATCGGTTGTTGGATGGTAGACGTTGGTTTCAATGTGGCGAGCGCCTCTCGTGCCGCGGTTGCCTCCTTCGTCAATCGAGCGATCACTCGACAGGCAGCGTCGTGCTGATACAATGCGTGGGACAGTTCTGGGGGAATATGAAAAATACAGTTCTAGCAGGAATATGAAATTTAAGAAATTCTTACAATTATCGTTGAAATCAATTCTCCCAGAAAGGCAAAATTATTAATTTCATTATATTCCAGGGATTTATGTATTTTTAATTTAACTGGATATAGTTTTAGTTCCTTCATTTTGTGCCCTAGTATTGAAGCAAAAACACAGTTTTAGTTTATTTATTTTTGCCGCAAATGAAGCAAAAACATGGCACAGAAGCAGGAAAAACTATTCGTCAAAACGAACAGTCGTTAAAACACGTAATTTGAAAGTAAATGGATAAAACTAAATTAATATAGTGAAAGTGTAGGCCAAACCCTGACGAAAAAAATATTGTTGAAACATAAATTAATTGAATGATATTTAACAATATATGGATTAAGTAAATTCCAAAAATTCTCATAAAAAAATAATCTAGAAGATAAAATAAAATTAAAGATAAAAAATTATTAATCTGGCTTTATTTTTTTGCTTATGCTCGAAGTATCTTACAACTCCATGCTTTGTGTTTTGAAGTTTTAGATTGAATTTAATTTGCACACTGTTGGTATCAAGTAAAATAAAAGGTTGAAATCAATTTTGACGATTTAACAGGAATTTTATTTTTCTTTACAACAGAAAAAAGTTACTGATCCTAATTTAAAAGTAAAGGCTGCCAGATTGTTAGTATAAAGTTATTAAAACAAGATAACCCTTTCAAAGCAACGAGAAAAATAGAACAAAAACAATGTGTCCCTTTTTCCAAAAGGGAGCCATAAAAAAAGAGTGACTTTTGACTTTGTTTCTCATTTGTCAAATATATAAGTTGTTTGGATAGGATAGGATATTCATGTTTATCTCCGGCAATGAGAAAACCAAGGGGGTTAACACACGGGCAATCGTCGGGTTACCGGAGCTATTGCAGTGTGTTGTATATAATAGACACGTTCCTTTAATTTGGTAGAACCCATTAATCTACTGGGTTCAAGCAATGTCCATTAAATGCCTTGCCGAAGGACACAACCGATGAGCTAGCAACCAGTTTCACACCTGCAACCTTTCGACTTAAAGGCCACGCACTTAACCTCCGGACTAACTGGCCGGATTGAGTTGTATGAAATTAAACTACCTTGTCTAGTTGTGTGGAGTTGTTGTCTGAGCGTGAAGCTGGTGAGCATGCAAGCGTCCCATTCATCTTGGAGTGACTTGAGTATCGCTGGAATGCTTGTGGCAGACGGTGGTTTCGGACGAACTATTGGGTTTGTCTGTATGCCAGGTTTGTTACTCTTAGCATTAGTTTAGTTTATTTTTTGTTTCCACGATGCAACCTTTGATAAAAATTTGAAAAACGGGAAAAAAACGACAGTCGTTAGAATTAGAGTGAAAATTTGCTTTACAAAATTAATATCATTATGCACAGTTTCAGTGAAGTGATACGCAGTGTTATAGGTTCATATATTATAGTACAAATATAAGTTGCCATTTCCATTAGTTTCCACAGGGCACGGGCTGCCAAATAAGGGACGTTTTATGAAAACCTACATAGTAGCGCATAGGAAAAAATTGTCCTGCGAAAATCACCACCGCACACAACAAAGTTATATTAACTTTGGTATTTTATATTAACTTGACAGCTATGCTGTGAGGCTGTGATCGATAAAGTAAGTTTTAATAGTGCATTTCTAGTGTAAAACTATAGCCTATCTAATGTTTGTAATATTACAAACAATAACTATCATTTATATATCTATCTAATGCTACTCTTTTGTTTAAAGAAAAATTAAGAAAGGATTTATTTTTCCATTTGCAATCCACAATCTATCTCTAGACAACTAACTGAATAAATGTTAACATAGCAATTGTTGCAGTGTTTAAATGGAAAAATTAACTCCGGATCAAATTCAGGCACTGGTGGACAAAGTATTATCACAAATGATGTTATGGATTTTTAAAATGTTTGAGAAAGTCAGTGGTTTGTGATCCCTTTAGTGTCCTTTATTTGGTTAACCCGGTGCAATTGATAAATAAAACGAACATACTAGACGAAATCTATCTTTTTATACAAGAGCGACACATACCTTCATTTCTATTACTTGTTCCATCGACAAAGGTTGGTTATTGGTCGGGTCTGTTCCATTTTCGAAGACAAATTTTTCAAGCAATCGCTTCTCGAACACACAGCCGGAGACAGGAGATATGCAGGCCACTTCAGGTACTTCCCCGGAAACTAAAATATGCAAGGAAATGATGCTTTACAGGTATTCAATTTGGGATAGGGTCATTCATGTAAGTGGATTAAGCGCGAAGACGTAACAACGACAAAAATCAACAGAACCTTTAATAAGTTATACAGAATAGGTTATTCATGTTTATCCCCGTGAATGGGAAAACCAAGGGGGTTAACACACGGGCAATCGTCAGATCACCTTGCACTCATCGTCGGGTTACCGGAGCTATTGCAGTGTTGTGTATGATTTACATGTTTCTTTAATTTGTAAGCCTAACTCCAACCCCATGTTTAAAACTAACCTTAATGCCGTAATCATTATTTTATTGAACAACTACCCCATTTTTAGTTTTTACCAGCTATACACATACTAGCATTAATATAAACCGACAATTGATATGTCACTAGATCAAATACATGCTTTGCTGGACAAAATATAAATGAAGTAAAGTTGGCGGGAAATATTTTCAGAAATAAACTAGGACCAAGAATACACCGTTCAAAAATTAGTATAATAAACAAATAAAAATACTTACTTGAGCAAACCAGAGACATATTTATGTTTTATGATCTCAGAAAAAGGCAGGATTTAAAAATGTCCTAAAAATAAAAACATATATAGCAGTTTGCTAAAATGAGAAGAATAAACTGATTATGCTTGTACCAGATCAGTGTAAAAATACTCAAGCAGATAGGCCGAAGTGTCTTTTTGGAATAAATACGCAAATTACATATTAAGAAAAACAGAAACAATAATAATTTCACAAGCTACAGCAATAAAATTACCGTTTTTTTACACTAACTTCACGTTTACTGTTTTACTTTACTTTAAAAATAAAATTAATTTCACATGCAAACCTAAAGTGGATATGAGCAAGTCCAGAATAGATATCTTTACTTATATATTAATGATCAATCATTGGGGACCAGTTTTAATATTTAAATAATAATTAAAAAATAACTTTGATTGTTTAAACTATATTTATTCATTTACTGGTATATTATAAGGACAAACGCTTTTGCTTTAAAACAATTTTAAAGTTTAGAATTACTCGACAGATTAAGATTCACGCCTTGTCTGTCATTCCTTTCTCGTGAATGAACGAACTGTCTGGGTTAGTATGACTAGTTTCAACTTTGGTATTTTTCGAACTGTTAGTATTTATTTTCAAACAAGAATCTGTTTTATATGTTTTATGATGTTTCTCTTACATTTAATAAATAATACTATTTTATAGTGTAGACTACGTGAAGTACCTTTCAGTATGCATGTGTAGTTAAAAACAAATTATATGCTTAGTCGTAGTAATATTCTATTTGTGTTTTCCGTGTTATTTTGATTTAGTTGTTGCTGTTGTTTTTTTTTCTATTTTTAATAAAACTTGCATAGTTTTCTGTACGCGTTTAGCATGTACCTATATGATTTAGTTATCCTAAATATTTTATTAACGTATTTCAACTACCGGTACTCGTTTTTTCCCTGGTCTATTACTGGTTATTCTATTATAATGAATATGGTGTTCTTCTTACCTTTTATTGGTTGCATGATCACTGCTAAGTATTAAAAGTGTTTAACCGATACGTTTTTATTTTGTGTTTTAAACATTGGTAAACTTATAGTACCTGTACTTGATATACTTTAGATGACACCTCTTATTTCATTTGCAATTAATTTTTGATGGCACATGCCTGAAAACTACATAGTTTTTGATTTTTTAGTCCATTTACAAATAAATATGATTGATTATTTAATTGGTTCTGTTATACAGAATATTTTAATTGTGAGTGTATTTCCGACTGGTTAGTCTTTTGGTTTAGTGCGACGCCATTCAATTGAAAGGTTAAAGGTTCGAAACTGGTCGCTAGCTAGCCAGTTGTGTCCTTGGGCAAGGCACTTAACGGACATTGCCTGAACCCAGCGGATTAATGGGTGCTAACAAATTGAAGGAACGTGTGTTAACCCCCTTGGTTTTCCTATTCACAGGGATAAACATGAATATCCTATCCTATCCTATTTGTACACTAGAAGTATGGTCGACTTTTGACTCGTAAATGCAAGAGGCCAAAAGTGGTAAGCAAGGAAATAATAACTTTGAATTGTAAACCATCCTTTTTTCTTTAAAATAACAAAATTTGTAATTTTATAAAAACATATGCATGCCACCAATAATATGTATTGCCTAAAAGCCAATAATATGTAGATAGCTAGATACCATATTAAATTTGAATATTGTATAATGTAAAATATAACTAATAACAGAGTAATTCAAATTATAGGAAATGGTATGGAATATTTTGCCTATTTTAATTATAGGCAAAAACAAGAAGAAGAATTTGGATTATAAGAGGCTCAGTGTAATTTTTTTTTTTTTTTTTTTATGTGGGTTTAGCGACTATGTCTAATTACACCGACATTTGATAATTGATTGGTTTTTAGACGTGTTCTAACGATTGTCGTTTTGCCGTTTTTTCCGTTTTCCAAATTTTATCAAAGGTCCTGCTTCGTGTTTTCATCGTGGAAACAAAAATTGAACTAAACTAAAAAAAATAATTTTCTCACATAACGAGCTACTTCACTGATTGTGTGCCAGAAAAACTCTGTGCAAACTTGCTATTACATGTTCTATTACTGTTTTCTTTTTTTTATTTGTTTTTTTGGCAACTTGGCATGCAAGATGCTTAAGGAGGGAAACTGCACACTAAAATAAGGATTATAACATTAGAGTCAGTTTTAAACATGGGGTTGGAGTTAGGGTTATTTCTGGGGTTGAGATTATTGTTCAGGGTAGGGTTTAAATTAGTTTCCGTAATTTTATTGTGCAATTTCCCTCCTTCCCGCTTTCCCTCTTTTTAGTGTTGCCCCTAAATGAACAGCCAATTCGTTGTTACAAGCAATCGCAGTTTAATTGCTTCCTGTATGAAAAATTATGTTTTAATTTCCCCTTTATTGAGAATCATGTTCGAAATGGTATATTGACATTTTTATTTAAGTACAAAGTAATAACTGTATTTCAACTAAAATAGTCTGTTTTAGTGTTGTTTTTGTTTGAAATTTGTTAGTAGTCAAGTCATGCATAATTTAATTGTTTAATTTTTATAACAGAATTATAATTACATTACTATTATTGTTTTTTAAAGTCATGCACATGGTTTTCATGGTAATGCACTGCCAGTAAAATTTCTCATTACTGCCATGTATTTTAAATATAATATAAACTAATTTTTTATAGTCAGAATTAAAGAAATTAATAACCATATTTTTAACTTTTAAGAGATATAAGGCAAAATGTCGAAAAAACCAAGGAGCAAAAGTAATTTTTTTATATTAATGAAAAACGTTTTTGGAAATTACTTATTTCATTTTTTGATAAACAATTCCCGAAATGTCCATGTATGTATTAAGAAAAATACTACTATGGCCTTTTCCTTTTTGCTAGAAGTATCATACAACTGTTTGATTTATTCTTCAGTGAAATAAACAAAAAAAATAAATAAATTTAATGTTGATTGCTATTCTTAATCGTCATACCCCTTGGCCCTGTTTCATAATTCATAGACTTTTTATTTATGTCTACAATCGCTATCGGTCTATCTTAATAACCCACCCTATCAGCCATTAAAATTCTGTTTCTTCTATAAAAGGCCATCTGGAATCGTTGCTTTTAAAAAAACACTTATCTGTGGCATTTGCTTAAATATTGAGAGAAAGAAACGGACCAGGTTGCTTATTATGCCGGCGTGTCTGAAAGAATGGAAATAATCAACATCTCTCAATGGGACAACAATCAAGTTTTGAATTGGTTTAAAGGTAACGTGCCTATTTTAATTGAGTCTGTAATTATACCTTAAATTGCATTCTTTATAACAATTATCCTCTAGGCGATCTTTTCATTTTAAGTATAAAAAAACTTATTTTAATTTTGTTTAAGCTTTACATTACAATGTCAATCATTTGATTGCCTATATTCTTTTATCTTTATGTGTTTAATTTAAACATATTTTAGCATGACATCATTATTGGGCTTGACTTCTTTTTAACTAATAGTTAAAGATTTAATTGGGAAGTGGAAAATTTATGAATGGAAATGGTTTGCCTTTAAATCCAAGCACTGGAGTTTTATGCATCTCTTCATTCCATGTCATTAGGCTTTGACATCTTTATAATGATAGATCATATCTGTCTTAAGGAAACAATAGTTTTTTATGTTTTGGAGGTAATTGACGATGTATTTGATGTATCTGTTTAAAAGAGTTGTTTTCCTCCTAGTTTTGAGATGTTCACTTGGTTTCTGTGAATGATTTAATTTTTTAATTTTTTTTATGTATTAAAAAGTAATTTAGCACTTGTTAAAGTAGCACGGATCAGGTACTAAGCGGAAAAGTGTGGTCAATTCGAAAACAATTAAGTTATTTTTTACTAGCTTTTTAATAGATTTTTATAGAACTTTGAATTAAATTATATTTGTTAATTATTACACAACAATATTGTAACCCGAAAGAAAATCTTGGATTCGCGCTAATTCTTTTCTCACATTTCAAATCATCACATCCCAGTGAATGAGTTTTCATTCAGTTTCAACCAGCTTGCTCTCCGGCTGTAATTCCTAATGTAAAACATCGACAATTACCATCTTGCGACATGCATTATTTATTTTCATCAGTCCTTCCATCAAGGTCACTTCCAGGACGCACTCCTGGGAGCGAATAAGATGAATATTGCATGATTCTGTCCATTTTCTTCTAACTTGATTTAAAAGAAAATGCCCGTTCCATAAATGACATTACTTTTAATTAATTTTAATCAAGCAAAAAGGTTTAATTATAGAATAGCAGAATATCCATTAGCACGTGTTCAACCAATTCTTTTTGTCTTTAATACTGCAAATCCAAATCCAATAGTTGTAACGACATTTTTTAAAGATAAACCTTTTAATTACTATTGTATTGATTATTATTAGTCTGGTGCTTATATTGTCACCATTATTGTGTTATTGATTAAAAGCTTAATCTTGGATCAAGGCCATTAAGACACTAATGAAACTTGATCTCAAGACTGTCTATATTTTATCACTTTCCTTTATTACAAGTGTCAGTCGTTTTAATTTTTTTTAGAGTTTATCTGTGAAGACTACACTAATAATATACAAATTACAGCTTAAAATATAGTCTTTTGTAAAAAAAAAAAAAACGGTACCGATATTTCACACTTTTGGCGTCGGAAGACGGTTAAAGTAACATGATGATTGAATAGTGGGAATAAGCTTTAATTTTATATATCTTGGTCCATACAGCTTTGTACAACAATTAACTAACAATACAGATTAAATGCATTAAAAACCTGGCTTCACCATTGACTATTGGTACATTATGTAAATGTGGTTGCGGGATTACGAGGCCGGGACAGGAAATCCATGTTAATCCCCCCTGCCCCGCGTCGGGGAACTTTAGGATGACACAGCGGGTTGTTAGGACACCACACCCATCTTTGAGTGCTTTTTAAAGCTAAATTTACTTAACGACGCCAACTAAAAATTTTAAGGGAACTTTAAGAGGAAAGTTTTAAAATTTTAGGAAAATTTTTTAACGACGCCAACTTTTAAGGGAAAATTTTTAAATTGACTTTAAAAAAACGACGCAAACTAAAAATATTTTTCTTTCAGATTTAAAGGGAACCCATAGTAAAATATGTTAATTTGGGTTTTATGCAAAACTAATTCATTTGGATTTGTTTAGTTCAAGTGTATTGTCCCCAAACACATATAAACTGCATTAACATTGTTTTCAAACAGGTTTGGATGATTGCTTACAGAAATACACCTCCCACCTACGTGAAGCAGAGGTAGTAGGTTCCCAGCTTTTGGCTCTCAACACCGATGACCTACATAAGCTGCAAATCCATCTAACTGGGCACCAAGAATTAATTCTCGATGCTGTATCACTGCTGCAGAAATTGGTAAAATATATTTAAAAAAAATTACTTTTACTGAAATTGGTAAAAATATATTTAAAAAAAATCACTTTTACAGAAATTGGTAAAAATATATTTTACAAAAATGTTTTGAATAAGATATTTCTTTTTAACTTAACATAGTTAACATAGGATAGAGTGCATAGACAAAGTTTATAAGTTCAAATAACCCACAAAATCATGTTTAAAATGCCTAGTATGCATTATCCTTTGCTCTTTTCAGTAACGCCGTTGTTCACTTGCAGGGTTTATTTCGCCATTGTTTAGTTATTAACTCACTTATTTTCCATTGAACAGACACAAACTAGGATTCTACACCGCTTATCTATCTAAGGAATAAAATTGCTTTCAAGATAAACTCGCATGTTAATTGCAAACAAGAGCCCAGACTTAACACAAATAACCCACACAATCATGTTTAAAATAGGATGATGGAGTCGAAAGTGAAACGCTCCAATCACGAGCACTCTGCTTGAACTGCCGCTGCCGTAGTCTACGTTCCATGATCGCCACTCGCAGAAGAGAAGCGGAGGATTACGAATACGACGGTGGGGTATCACTCCATAGAGGACCCACCATCCAACTACTTCACCTCGCATCCAATGTGCTCGATGAGGGGAAGCAACTGGTTCTCTGGCTTGATAGGTTTGTGCTGATTCCCCAATCTTAAATGGAATTTTGTTGTTTTTTTGCTGTTATCGCGTGAAAAGAATATCTATATCTTGTTAAAGTTACGTCTTACGTTATAATAAAACAGTAGTTTTAGTATTTTATAAATTATGTTCAACTTTATACCTTTTTTTTGACCAACAGTAGTATTTATATAATAGCCCATATATATATATATATATATTTATGCTGGTATGTTAATTAGTTTTTTGTGATAGAGTTTCTTAAATCACAAAAATTGTATAAATGTCTAAAATTGCGTTTATGGCAAATAATATACTGGTTTAAATTTTATATTTCTCTGAAGTCAAAACCTTGTGCCCATCTGTACGTTGTACTGTAAAAATCTATATTTTGAACCGCTGGCAAACTAAGTAAAAGAAAAGGCTTTGTTTACCAGGGTTTCAAGCAAACGATCGATCTGATCGTAATTGTGTCAGACAAATTAAATCTGTGTCTAAATTTCAGTCACATACTTAATTCACATAAATAAAAGTGCATGCTGTTTATAGTTTTACTTTATCTACTTAATAGTTATAAACATTAGACTGTTGAAAGTTAAATGTGTTAAGGATCTTTTATAGTCTTTGCACTGTTATTTTGACTTAAAAACCGAAGTGTAGGGAATCGTTTTAGTCTTGGTGTAATATTTGACAAAATGTTTCCTATATCATATTTTCATCTTAAATGACAGCGTTTCCAATCTTCAGTTTATCATACATGGGGTAGGGTATAAATGTGTGCGAATGTTGAAGTTTCCAACACACATAGTACGTTTTATTGGCATTTTTACCTTATTTACTACTCAAGCCATGTTACTATTGTATTACCGGCA
>CH000094.1:8219-26308 GCA_000149265.1 Ciona savignyi | reverse complement strand
TATCAGAGAGCATTTTAGTAGAGCCTCGCTTGGTTTTACTGCTCTCTCAAAACCCTTTCCCTTTACTACCTAAGCTATGCCCTGTGTAAAGCGCTTTTCCTTGCTGCACCTTGCGTAAATACCCAATAAAATACTTAACCTATGTTCACCCTTCTTTTACTCTGGCAAAACCCGCTAAAACCAGTTGGTTGCAACATTTTGTTGACCCCTCGTGTGATTTGAACTCGTATCCTTCTGATATGGAGTCGAATTTCTTTCTTATCTTTCTTTCAATTTTCTGCTTCCTTTCGATTTTTCTTTCCAGATTCCACAGATAGTCTGCAGTCGGATGTGCTCAACTGTTCAACCGATGGGTCCTTCATCAGAGCAAATTGGTCAACCTATGTCCGTCAAGTTTTAAAGTTTTCACCTGGGTCACGACGAACAATGTATCAGGTGTGCCGTTTTGCACTAGTCTATGTACTGTATCACAATCGTGTTCCGGATGAACAGCGATTATGGCTTCTCAGCAGCGTGATGAGTCAAAGTCACGGAAGCCTAACTATTGCCCGGCCATCAATGCCGCAATAGGATTTTCTACTTTCAGCATGGAATGGGGACCTCGCTTAAGCGAAAAGGGCAGCTTCGGAAAGTGTGGTATATTTACCACGGAAGTTTATATTTTGTACGTTTGGATCGAGCTGGTCTCGTGTCAAGACCAAACGACATCTTCAGCCTCCCATTCCAGTGTGTCAACAAGGTTTTTCTACAAGTGTGTGTGTTCGAGTCGTATCAATCTGCGTCGTGACGGTTTGACCCAAGGATTTCAACCGAAGACCAATCGGCGAATCAACAAAAGACTGCTTCAGGAGATTCAACCTACGGTGACCAACAAACATATGAACCGTCTGAACATTTAATTCTTTTCAAAATGGACAAAGGGAAGTGTGTGGGAATCCCACACATTTATAATTGTAATATTATATATTTTAACAACTAGATCGCGCCATGCCATGTGTCCATATTGTATGCATGGGAACTCGCCATTAATTTCCTGTTTTGGACATTCCAGTCGATGAATTATTTCCCGCGTTCTGATTAACGAGGTCCAAGCCTCGTGTATACAAACATGTGTTTCCTGTTATGTATCTTATATAAACCGTATAAGATTTCGTAATATCAGAGAGCATTTTAGTAGAGCCTCGCTTGGTTCTACTGCTCTCTCAAAACCCTTACCTTTACCTACCTAAGCTATGCCCTGTGTAAAGCGCTTTTCCTTGCTGCACCTTGCGTAAATACCCAATAAAATACTTAACCTATGTTCACCCTTCTTTTACTCTGGCAAAACCCGCTAAAACCAGTTGGTTGCAACAGCTTGTCGGTTGTATTGTTAAGCGGCACTGAAATCGCCTGAACCCAGTAGAATGGAGGGTTCTAGAAGCAATGAGTCATATATGGCAGCAGCATCTAAAACTTCAGGGCCGGGTAACACCTCTGCATGCGAGTAAAACATGAATATAATAATTCTGGAATAGCATCTCGCGCTTTTAGGTCACCGTGCACAAATTAGAACAAAGAATTTTCGACGAAACATTTTCATTCGGCATGGCTTTTCACAAGTAAGAGAAACGGAAAATAACACACAACGACCGTGAGATTAGCACAAGCATGGTGGTGACATTACAATAGTTCTTTATATGGAAATCCCACAGATTGGTTGAATCTGTCAGCTTTTAGTACTTATTTGACAACCAATTTGTTGATTAATAAATAAACATTCCATTGATCCGTATTCCAATAATATGCTTTTTGCATAATTTCTTTAATAAACTGAACATTTACTTAAGTGTGTAGAATTAATTCAATATTACTCTACAATATTGGCATTGATATATAAACAATGATTGATATTTATTATTTTTTACTTGAATTTTTAAAATAATTTTGTTTCTTAAAAATATTTTAAATAAAAACTTAAGTAATTTTAAAAATGTAATAAACTTAGTTTTATTAACATTCTATTTCACAATTTCAAACAAAACTAGCAGTTTCTCTATTACAAATATAATTACAATAACTTTGAAATTATTTTACAGCATTTACTATACAAATCGAACACAATATAATTTGTACTTTTATGTTCATGCGCTGGAATCTTGGATCTTAAGTTGTCCTAATAGATTCGTCACGCTTGCAGTCAGCTGTGGAATATCAGCCGCCGGAGTAATTTTTAACGAATTCCCGCTTTCTTCACTTCGATTCGACCAGACATCTCTATATTTTGTCGATATTATCTTAGCGGTCCATGCAGCATATTGATTGTCCTTTTTCCTCTCATCCCCATCTGCGAGGAACAGCCCATACAAAGCCCTCATGTTGGTATTACTGCTTAGTTTGACAGATTGTGCAAAGTATTGCCGCGCGACATCACGATGGCCCTGACTGTATTTTATCTCCGCGTATCGCTGGTGGTAAAGATGGTTGAACGGGTTTGAAATCAGCAGTTCCTCCATGCAAAACGCCGCTTTCTCATAATCAAGATGTTTGATATACAGCTCGGCGAGCTCCAACCATGCGTCGTTGTCCGCCATGAAAGTTTGAAGGTACGAAACGAGACATTTTATGGCGTCGCCGTAAAAACCTTTCGATTTCAGAACCACAATCTTTCGTTTCCGAATCGCTGCATTCGTTGGGTCCTCACTTTCCAGTTCCTTGTACGCATCCAAGGCTTCTTCGAATTGACCTTTAGGATTGAATATTCATGTTTATCCCCATGAATGGGAAAACCAAGGGAGTTAACACACGGGCAATCGTCAGATTACCTTGCATTCACTGCCTGGTTGACGGAGCTATTGTATGATTCACACGGTCCTTTAATTTAGTATAACCCATTAATCCACTGGGTTCAATTCAAGCAATGTCCGTTAAGTGTCTTGCCCAAGAACACAACTGACTTGCTATTGGCCAGTATCGTACGTGCAACCCATCAGCCGAAAGGCGCTGCACTAACCAACCAGACTAACATGGATCATATGTTACACGGCCTTCAATCAAGAACATAACAAGACGGGATATTCAAGATATGTCAAATGGCATGCATTGTGTTGTGTATGATTCACACGTTCCTTCAATTTGGTAGAACCCATTAATCCGCTGGGTTCAGGCAATGTCCGTAAATTGCCTTGTCCAAGGACACAACCGACATGCTATCGACCAGTTTCAAACCCCTAACCCTTCGGTCAAAAAGTAATACACTAATCAACCAGACTAACCTTTCGCTTCAAGTTCCATTGTTCTCAACTTCCTGACTCTGAAACTGTTTGGAAATTGATCGTTTAACTTCTCGATACAGACGTTTGCGAGATCATAGTTCCCAATGTCGAGAGCTGCAATGTAGACTTGCTCGCACACCAACCATAATTCGTCCTTTAATTTCGACGAATGGTCCAATACCAAAAATTCGCCGAGCTCAGCAATTTGTTCGCTGTCACGCACCGATATTTCCCTCCATTCCCTCAAAGTATCCCGTGCCTCAGCCCACCCCATTTCCATTGTATTTCACAAGAAGAAGTAAAATAACTATCTTTTATAACAGCTATGTCTATATCTATCACATAAAATACAGTTAGTGAGGAAATTATTGAAATGAACAGGTTTTAAAACTAAACAATGGATTGATAATCAGAATTGGATAATTATGTTATTCCCATGAATTGGAAAATGCAATGGGCGTTATTGAACGTTCAATAGTTATATTTCCTAGTACCGGTACCCACCATCGGCTTACTACAGCTAAAATTAAAATTAATATATTTAATTTCTCCCATACCATTAGATATTCATTAAAAATTGAAATATTACAAGGAAGCGAAAAACATAGGTAGTAATTGAGCCAGCTGGCCCAAACAAGTATCCATTTTAGCCAGCTAGGGAGGGTTTCAAATAACATAACTATACATAAGTAAACTTACAACAAAATCACAGATAGTATATGGTTGTGTAGGCCTAACCGCTATTACAGTGTTGTATATTCTTGCATTCAGTTTTAGTAGAACCCATTAATCTGCTGGATACAGGGATGTTTATTAAGTAGCTTGCCCAAGGTATAGAGGCAACACAAATTGCTTTTTGTAGTAAGATTTAATAGGATCTTCATGTTTATCCCCGTGAATGGGAAAACCAAGTGGGTTAACACACGAGCAATCGTCAGATCACCTCGCGCCCACCGTTGGGTTACCGGAGCTATTGCAGTATGTTGTATATGATAGCTAGACGTTCCTGCAATGTGGCAGAACCCATTAATCTGCTGGGTTCAGGCAATGCCCGTTAAGTGCCTTGCCCAAGGAAACAGCAGATTAGCTAACGACCAGTTTCGAACCTGCAACCCTTTAGCCAAAAAGCGACCACCAAGCTAATTCAGGGGTGGGCAACATAAGGGCCGCGGGCCGGGTCCGGCCCGTGAATGGATTTCGACCGGCCCTCGGACTGTATCTAACCATAACCTGTAATGTGGCCCAGGTCCGGCCCGCTGTCTATATCTAACCAACTTCAGTAAATGGTCCGACGCGTTAACAAGAGACCAAGCTACGTTCCAGTCTAACTGATGTTCACATTCTTAAATGAGATTTTTTACATCAAACTTACAGCCCGAGTTTAAACAACTTATTGACAACTTTAATCGACCACAAATGTCTTATTGTTTAGAGTAAAATTTTAGTACATTATGATAAATTCATTATGCGCTTTTTTGGTGTAAATTTTTTGTAAAGTTTAAACTTAACTTTAAGCATGATTTATAAATTTCTTTATTGCATTAGTGAATAAATATGTTGTTAAGATATTAAATATTAGTTATCTAATAATCCGGCCCGCCAATGACTTCATTTTTTCACATCTGGCCCGCCGACTAGAGAAGTTGCCCACCCCTGAGCTAATTTGTAGTTGTTTTCAACATGGGGTTGTAGTTAGGGTTAGTTCTGGAGTTGAGAATAGTGATTAGGACAAGGTTTAAATTAGTTGCGGTAATTTTACTGTGCAGTCTTCAACATTTTGACAAAAAAATTCTAAATTTCTGATATTTTCATTCAACCCTGTCCTTAAGATTTTCCAGATGTGTTGTATTTACTTTATTGCCCTGACCACAGCACTAATGTTGATGTACAGGTCGTTCCCATCCCCGCTTTATCAATGTATTCAATTTTAGGTTTGGTTTAGTGGCTGGTAGGTTAAAGTGGAATCAATATTTAAATAATTTATTTTTTAATTGTATATTGAATAACCGAGATTAAAGTTATTATTTCATTTTAATCAATAAATTTTAGTTTTATAGAAATGAAGAAAATACCAAGGTTTAAAAAATCAAAAGAAAAAAAACGACAAAACTAACCGGAATTAAAATACGGAGCTATATGCACTTTATATAAACGACTAAATAGAGGATTTAAACAATTAGACGTATCCCTTAAACCTGACAGGATATATTGATTAATTAGTTAAATGGTTTTATTAAAAGGGTAGAAAATCAGGACACTATGCTGGGAAGTGACGTTTGCCACACGACCGTAATAATAGTGTTTGTATAGTTCTTTATCGCCACCCTGTGGTTGCAAATATATAGAATCGGATATTCATGTTTATCCCCGTGAATGGGAACCAAGGGGGTTAACACACGGGCAATCGTCAGATCAACTCGCGCCCATCGTTGGGTTACCGGAGTTATTGCAGTGTGTTGTGTATACGTTCCTTCAATTTGGTAGAACCCATTAATCGGCTGGGTTCAGGCAATGTTCGTAAAGTGCCTTGCCCAAGGACACAACCGACTAGCTAGCGACCAGTTTCGCACCTGCAACCTTTCGATTGAAAGGCGACGCACTTAACCGCCAGACAAACCGGCCGGACATATTAGGAATCAGCTGCGAAACGTTGATCCATTCATATGTATGGATCATGTTAACTAACATGCTTTGTTTAAATTTTCGTAAATTGGCCTTATAAGTCTAAATCGATGGCTGTTAAAGTGCAGCCGCTGAAGCAATGGAGGTCAAATTCACCAAGTCTTTGCTTTAAGAATAAAATTTGTCTTCTTTCTCATGATCGAACCAGCCGCTTGATAGTCGGTTGTGTCCTTGCGCGAGGCACTAAACGGACATTGCCGGATTCCAGTGGATTAGGGGGGTTGTACTAAATTAAAGAAACGTGTGAATCATACACAACACATTACAATAGCTCCGATAACCCAACGATGGGTGCGATTACCCGTGTGGTAACCCCCTTGCGTTATAAATGAAACAGCAATACTACATACATCCACTGTTACACCAGAGCCAGGATTCACCCCCACAATACTTCAATACTCCCGCAACCCGACTACAGGCACTCGTTTACTACCGAACTACGAGGAAGGATATAGCTTTCCTCCTTCGAAGATAAAATGAATCGGTTCCACGTCATATGAACCCAGGGCCAACGTTCAAAGGTAATTTCGTTCTTATCAACTTTCTTTTTCTCAAGATATCAAATCCGCGCCACCTGACCCGGTCTTTGAAGCATCTCCGACCCACGACCTCCACACGTAGCACCGCGTAGCTGACGTCGGGCTGCAGAACAAACATCATTGTCACGTCATAAACTCCATTCGAAGCCGCCTTCGATAGAAGTTCCACCAACGCTTTTAACAATTTCGTCATCAAGTAGATCAACCAATCATATTTCTTCACTTGGCGTTTCCTACCTGTCTATCTGCGCCACTGTGTTATAATATCGATAATATATCTTAATAATAGACAGTATAAACGGCAAACCACCTGTCTATCTGCGCCTGCATTTAATAATCCAGATAATATAATTTGTAATGCAAATTAACACCATCTGTCTATCAGCGCCAGGCAAATTAGGTGGCTGGCTTATACAGGTGTAAATGAATGTTTATTAAGTGTGCCAGAATTCAAGTCGTTCCAGACTTGTTAAAAAACGTTCTATGATGTCATAATCCAACATTTTCGATCATTCACTATCGTCAACTTGCAACAAAGACCCATTGTTGCTTCGCGCGTGCGTAACAATGGATTGAAACAATAGTAATGTCGGTATAATTGTCGCGATGTCTGTTACGATTATAAACGTGTGAATAGAAAGGTAATAGACCATTTGTTTCCAATTCTCGCGTCTCTTTGTAAACGTTTCTAATTCTGTTTCGTGGATTGAACATCATTAAACAACTCGAAATAAACAACAAAATATTCCAATCGAGATTTTTTGGGAAGAAATATTTTAAACATTTCCCGACTTTTGGTGAAATATTCTATATCTTAGTTCCATTTCGAAGTTTCAATATTCGATTATCTACGTAATTATGACGTCAAACATTATCATGACGCAATCAATTACGTCATAAAACAATGGGTATCCGGTGGAAAGTTGTTGAAGCATCTAGCATCGAGTTATCGAAGTTACTTTAGGAAGCAAAATCTTCTTATCGCGGTTTCTTTGTTTCGTGGTTGTCACGTGATAACTCGGCAGAATTTTGCGACATTTTGTTTCAATAGTTTCAACCGAAGTTGGCGGATTTTCACCGGGGATTTTTATCCTTGTCGGATTATGACCGGTAATTTCCAATATGGCGGCCAAAGTTTATCGGTTGAAATTCGATAAAATTATTCGTTTTCCGATAAATTTTAACATATTTTAAATTAATCTAATGATCTTTCGTTTGTTCCAAAAAACTCTATCACGTTATATATTCCCCACAAAGTAACTATAGAAATACCAAGTAACAGGTTTAAGTTCGTAGTTTAGGAAATTTGCCATGTTTATTAAAAATCATGTTTATGTCGGTTCTACTAAATCTTAATCATATACAACACATTGCAATAGCTCCGGTAACCCGACGATGGGCGCGAGATGATCTGACGATTGCCCGTGTGTTAACCCCCTTGGTTTTCCCATTCACGGGGATAAACATGAATATCCTATCCTATGTTTAAGTTTTGATCAAAATCACGCAATATAACTATTTTAATCACAGTTACATGAACTAATAGAAACTTTTAATTTCTTTATAAACCCTCATTTACCGCTGACGTACCTTCATCTGACGTCAGATTGTTTACTTTGCCACCGAACAAACAATCTTTATCTTCCCGCCCTTCAACATTTGTCGTTGTTGCGTCATCAAAGGTTCATTGTTATTAATTGTTGACATTGCATTGTTTGATTGATTGATGTTCTTTGTTCCAATCTTACAGCTTGAAATATGGAAATTCATATCCACGTAATGGGGAATATGGGCTCGCGCTAATTAGTTTATGTTATTGTGGTTAAAATACTTATTTTGTGTAATTTTGATGAAAACTTAAAAGAAATAGACAAAGAATAGAATATTCATGTTTATCCCCTTGAATGGGAAAACCAATGGGGTTAACACACGAGCAATCGTCAGATCACCTCGCGCCCACCGTCGGGTTACCGGAGCTATTGCAGTGTGTTAGTTTTGAATCACGAATCACACGTTCCTTTAATTTAGTAGAACCCAATACCGTGATGTCCTTTAAGTGGCCTTGACCAAGAATACAACCGAATAGTTTAATTTAATCTAAAAGATTATTAGATTAATTTAATATATGTTAAAAAATATTATTTAAAAAATCGAAATGAAATCAACGCAGTGAAAATTTACCGGAAAACGAATAATTTAATCGAATTTCAACCGATAAACTTTGGCCGCCATATTGGAAATTACCGGTCATAATCCGACAAGGATAAAAATCTCCGGTGAAAATCCGCCAACTTCGGTTCAAACTATTGAAACAAAATGTCGCAAAATTCTGCCGAGTTATCACGTGACAACCCCGAAACAAAGAAACCGCGATAAGAAGATTTTGCTTCCTAAAGTAACTTCGATAACTCGATGCTAGATGCTTCAACAACTTTCCACCGGATACCCATTGTTTTATGACGTAATTGATTGCGTCATGATAATGTTTGACGTCATAATTACGTAGATAATCGAATATTGAAGCTTCGAAATGGAACTAAGATATAAAATATTCCACCAAAAGTCGGGAAAATGTTTAAAATATTTCTTCCCGAAAAATCTCGATTGGAATATTTTGTTGTTTATTTCGAGTTGTTTAATGATGTTCAATCCACGAAACAGAATTAGAAACGTTTACAAAGAGACGCGAGAATTGGAAACAAATGGTCTATTACCTTTCTATTCACACGTTTATAATCGTAACAGACATCGCGACAATTATACCGACATTACTATTGTTTCAATCCATTGTTACGCACGCGCGATGCAACAATGGGTCTTTGTTGCAAGTTGACGTCACAAATGTTGGATTATGACATCATAGAATGTTTCCTTGGCAAGTCTGGAACGACTTGAATTCTGGCACACTTAGTAAACATTTACACCTGTATAAGCCAGCCATCCAATTTGTTTGGCGCTGATAGACAGGTGATGTTAATTTGTATCACCAATTATATTAACTCGAATATGGAAGGGCGGCGCTGATAGACAGGTGGTGATAGTTTGCATTACAAATTATATTACCTTGATTATATAAGGCTGGCGCAGATGGACAGGTGGTTTGCCGTTTACTCTGTCTATTATTAAGATATATTATAGATGTTATAACACAGTGGCGCAGATAGACAGGTGTGAAACGCCAAGTGAAGAAATATGATTGGTTGATCTACTTGATGACGAAGTTGTTAAAAGCGTTGGTGGAACTTCTATCGAAGGCGGCTTCGAATGGAGTTTATGACGTGACAATGATGTTTGTTCTGCAGCCCGACGTCGGCTACGCGGTGCTACGTGTGGTGGTCGTGGGCCGGAGATGCTTCAAAGACCGGGTCAGGTGGCGCGGATTCGAAGGTGCTCGGCAGCGCGCACCGGTGCGTAAGAAAAAGGCAACGCGTCGTATATAACGAAGCGCGCATCGCTCTTCAATTATTCAGCTTCGTTCACTCTTCAGGTGTTCCAGCTCGGCAAGTAGTTTCGAGGACCTTGATTAATTAATAATTTGTTTCTAGTTGTTTATTTTAATTTCATTGATTTTCTTGAATTTGCTTGAAAATTAACAAAATTATTATTTTTTCAGATACAAATAATAATAATATGATGTCTATGAGAAAAATCTTCGTTTATATTGGTTTAATAACTATGATGTCATCTGTTGCGTCATCAAAAGATACCACGTCATCAAGGTCGACGTCATATGACCCATTATTACGTCATACGAAGCAAAAATACATGATGGAATTATACCGCGAAGGAAACCCGATGTTAAAGCGATCGGACACTGTTCAAAGTTTCGCGGCGATTGGTAAGTTTCAATTAACAATTTATTCCTATAATTATTGTTTTAAATTATTATGTTAAAATTTAGAAATAAATTAAATATACAAATTTATAAATTAAACATACAAAAAATTAAGGCGAATAACGAAATTTAATTAAATGCGTTTTAATGCTTTTTATGATTTTAATAAAATTAAAAATTATTTAACACGTGAATTAGACATATTTCTGTGATTTCTACTAAATCTTTAAGATAAAATTCATTTTGATAAAATTTTATTTTAGTAAAAAAACAAGAAAGATTTCCAAACGTCAATCAGTCTTTCGATTTTCGCACGGGTCTGAGCGCGGAAGTATTTTATTGCTTGGATAATATGACCACGGGTTAACCTATTTGTTATTGAGACGTGAGACAATTTTGTATATTCCGCGTTTTAGTGGGTTTTACTCGAAATTTGAAGTTTTTGGAATTAATGAAATAATTTTTGAGTTTCTAAGTTTTTTGTTAAAATTTTTGTTTTTGTTAAAATTAAATTTTTCAAGTTTAAATCTAGAATTAGCATAATCGCTACAGACGTCTTTGTGTATTCGATTTATACACGTTACTATTGTTACGTCATCCGCACTTCATTGTTTCGTCAATTTGTTCATTGTTTAGAGACGCGATAAACTTCAAACGCGTCACAATGGGGAAACAATGGGCGATTCACGCGCGATAATGTGTATTCAAAATGGCGGGAAATCGCGATATTTAAACTTCAGCTTTCAAACATCGCTCTAAGCTGTTTCATAACCACATTGAAATAAAATAAACAAATTTATTTCATTAAAGTGATTTTAAGTTTCTAATATATATTTAAATAAACCATATTTAAAATAAACAAACAAACAAATTCCGCATTTTTTAATTAAAATAATTATTTCGCTTCTCGATTTTTGATTAAACACATTTATATAAATTTCACCCAAGATATTCCAATATTTTCATTATTTATATTAAAATATATCTTTACATTAAGTTATTTTAAGTTTCTAATATTTATTTCAATAAACCATATTTAAAATAAACAAACAAAAAAATTCTATTTTTTTAATAAAAACTTTTAATTCCAGAATCTACAAGAATCGGCAACAAACTTATCCTTCTTTTTGACGTCACAATCATCAGCGGCGAACGCGTCCGCTCTTCGGAACTTCGATTCAAACGATTGTCATCCCTCAGTGACGTAACAATGGTAGAATTGTGGCAAAGAAGCAAGGCATCGACGAGACAAAGGATCGGAAATTTAAAAATCGCGAATTCACTCGAAAGGTAAATTGAGTTGATGATGTCGGATTTGCATAAATTCATGTTTAATTTTTAATATTTTTATAGATTTTCTTTTTCTTTGCACTTTTCAAGAAATATTAATTTTTAAATATTTTTATTTATTAAGTTAGAATCAATTTTATTAACAATATCGACATTTTAAAAAAAATCCAAAATATTAAAAATAACTTTTTCCACAGTCGCACAAATTTCGATGCAACCACCCTTATAAGGAGGTGGGTGAACGGGAAATCCCCTCGAACCCCCGAACCGGAACTGGGGGTAAAAGTGTCAGCTCAAGCTGAACTATTCATCTTCACACGTACCCATGTCGGCAATATAATGACCGCTGTTGAAGAAAGATCGAATCGTTATCGGCGATCGCGATCCGACCGTCGCCGGAAACGACGTAAGGGATTCAAGAGCAAATCCCGCAAGTCTTCGTTACGTCATAATGACGTAGAGATGTCTTCATCACGTTATAATGACGTAGAGATGTCTTCATCACGTCACAATGACGTAGAAATGACGTATTCAACCCAACAAAAGTACCCACAGATGTCGAACGATTTCGAGATTGACACGTCATCAACCAAACCTCGCAAGCAAGATAAGAACAATTATGACGAAACAAAGCAATGGCAGAAACAACAAAGTGACGTCACTATTATTAAATCCCGCCACCAACCGTCGCCAACGAGCAAACCCCCTGTCACTCGGGAAACCCCCAAAATCGAAACCACCCAGCGAGCGACGCATTGTCGAAGGGTGAAATTCGAAATCGACTTCGAGAGGATCGGATGGGGTTCATGGATCGTCCATCCTAAGAAGTATGATGCGTACCGCTGTGAAGGTCATTGTGGCACGCCAATCATCTCTGACGCCACGCCCACCAACCACGCCTCCATACAAAGCCTGCTCGCAAGTCGACGCCCGGATTTGGGGATTCCCCAGCCGTGCTGCGTCCCCACCAAGCTTGCACCATTGAGTATCCTTTACTACGAGGATGGGGAAGTGAAACAACGCGAGCACGAAGACATGGTTGTGACCGAGTGTGGTTGTCGGTGAAACTTCGTTCGTAATTTATTTCAAAAGTTCCATGTTTTTGTTCAATAAATCGCGAAAAATTTAACAGTTTGTTGGTGTATGCATTGAAAAAGCGTTGCTGTGTAAATGCGCCACCCATGGGACCTATATATAAGTCGCACAGCTATGGGACCTGTGTATAGGCGCCACCTATTATGACTGTGTAGTTTATACTACAAATTAAAAAGCAACATATATTTGTGTTAAAGGAGCCTTCATCAGATCACCTCGTGCCCATCGTCGGGTTACCGGAGCTATTGCAATGTGTTTGTATGATTCACACGTTTCTTCAATTTGATAGAACCCATTTATCCGCTGGGTTCAGGCAATGTCCGCTAAGTGCCTTGCACAAGGACACAACCGAATAGCCAGCGACCAGTTTCGCACCTGCAACCTTTCGATTTCGAAGGATAGGATATTCATGTTTATCCCCGTGAATGGAAAACCAAGGGGGTTAACACACGAGCAATCTTCAGATCACCTCGCACCCATCGTCGGGTTACCCGAGCTATTGCAGTGTGTTGTATATGATAGACATGTTCCTTCAATTTGGTAGAACCTAATAATCTGAGTTCAGGCAATGTCCGTAAAGTGCCTTGCCCAAGGACACAACCGACTAGCTAGCGACCAGTTTCGCACCAAAGATGACGTCATAAGTTGATAAACGTAATATGAAGCTGTGTCCGTTATGACAAGTTCATTCGAAACAGCTGCCGACGATTCAAACATGTGGTGTCAACCGACCGTGGTATAATCGACCATGCAAAGTTCCACAAGCATTTTGTCCGATAGTTCGATAATATTGAACGATAGATGAGTCAATAATAATAGTTTCGTCTTCGTGTACGAATGGCCATGTTGCGATGCACCTGCGTTCTGGTGTTTCTGCATATACGGTCGTGTGGCCAAATGGTTAACGCGACCGACACATATACCGACTTTTAAAAAAGATCCCGGTGACGAGCCCATCATGGGTTCGAAACTAGGACTAATAAAAAATACGGCCCAGTACGGTCGTGTGGCCAAATGGTTAACGCGACCGATTCATATACCGACTACTATACAAAAACGGTTCTAGTGACGATTCCATCTTGGGTTTGAAACTTGGCTCGGTAAAAACTATCGGTCGTTAAACAAGTAGCTTAATAGTTAACGCGACTGATTATTATACTGCTTACCACGGTAAATCGGTATATTGCAGGTACGAAACTTACACCGGTAAACTCATTTACGATCATTATGTAGGGTCGCGTGGGCGAATGGTTAGCGTGACCAACATAAACCGACCCCCAGAAAACAACGTCTCCGGATCGAACCCCATGATGGGTTTTAACTCGTCTTGAAAAAAAACGATGAATATCATCAGTACAAAGTATTTTATTACGTCCGTTAGATAGCGCTCCGGCGCAATTTTAATTTGACTTATTGACCAGAAATTGTCTTGTGACGTAATAATAGACGCGATCCGATTTACTTCAAGTTGAAGTCGGAAATAATTATCATTCGAACCCCCGGTTATAAAGAAATAAAAAATATTGTTTTTCTCTACAATTTTCCATAAATTTAACCGTGGAAATAAACATAAAAGAATTTGTTTTTTTATTACAAATGTTATATTTATATATTTGTTATGTTATCGTGGAAATATTGATTATTTAATTCAATATTTCTAAAAACAATAATAATTTCGTATCTTTTGAGATGTCGAATCGATCGCTAGCTATTTGGTTGTGTTCTTGGGCAAGGCACTTTAAGGACATTGCCTGAACCCAGCTGATAAATAAATGGGTTCTACCAACTTGAAGGAACGTGTCTATCATATACAACACACTGCAATAGCTTCGGTAACCCGACGATGGGTGGAGTTGATCTGACGATTGCCCGTGTGTTAACCCTCTTGGTTTTCCCACTCACGGGGATAAACATGAATATCCTATCCTGTATCAACATATCCCATATTTTTATTGAAATTTATTATGAGTTGTCTTAAATCGATCAAAAATAGAAATTTCGTCCAAAAAAACAAAATTTTGTTTTGATGGAAAGATGACGGCGACGCTAAAGACGTGAATTCCCAAGAAACCAAATCGCCGGAATTTTCTCGAAACTTTTAATTTTCTCGACATTTCGAAAAAACTTTCCGAAACTAGGTCTGAAGCGACTTCATAGCTTCCCATATCAAAGTAATGTTCAGCAGCAAACGATAGAAAGTCAGCTAATAGAACAAATAAAGTAATAAAGCAGCCAGTCAACACATGAAGAATACAGATAATGACGTCATTAACACCTTATTCAAATAGAATAATTTGAAATGAAAGTCATCAAATCCGACCGTGATCATTAGTTTGCCTGGTTTTAAGCGGATTTGCCTAATTTTACAAATATTTTGGTTATTTTTGTACTTCCGCTAAATTTAGAGGTATTATTATTACTTTTTATGACGTCACAGTAGCCGCGGGCGCCCAACACGCCCGGTATAGTTATAACAATTGTGTCGTAATTTCCCTGTTTTCGCACCGACATATTTACTTTGTGGTTAAACGTAATAATAAAATGGTAGAACTTGATAAGAGCGCCGGTAGTTCAGCCTAGGCGCTTATATGCAGGTGATAAACAATGCAGTTTATGCACAAAATATCGTCACAGTGTTATCTTGTGTCACGTCACAATGCCATAATTCATCTTCTAAGGTTTCGACCGAAATAGATTTTCGGCGAAAACGCGAAGTTAATATTAGAACTCGATACATTTGAAGTTGCAGGGAGCTGCTTAACATAGTGTTGTAAGGAATGTTTTTCATCGAAAGTTGCAAGAAAGATGAAGTAAAAATGTCAGTTTAAACCACCTCTCGTGTCCACAGTCGAGTGTGTTACTAGTATTTGCGTGTTTCATGCCTATTCTATGTAGGCATGCTGCGCGAGTAGTTAGTTTGCCTCTGTAATCGCGCCGGCTCAGCTATAAATACGGATGTTTAGTGCAACTGGCGCGCTTATCAGGTTGATAGGATATAGTAGTTCATTTGAAGCCTGACTTTCCACCCACGTTTATTATAGTTATTTATAGTAACAAGCGTTTTAGAAAAATTTTTAGAAAACGTTTAAATAAATTTAATATTTAGTGATTGTGAAAATGCTTTCGGTAAAGATTTAAATTGGTTTTACAATTGAAACTAATATTTGTAATTTTAACATCAGGAGTAAAAACGCACTTGAGTGATTTTGGGGGAACTGCTTCAATTTACTGAGTCAGCCTACGTAATGGTTACAATCCATGACCAAGCAATAACATACGATATTTATAGCGCACCAATCGCTGTGAATACAAGAATGACTGACGACGAGTTACTTCGAGAGAAATTTTCAATTTCGCCGACTTCGCGACCGATTTGTCCGGCGGGGGGTAACAGCGACGACGAGGAGCGAAAATTAGTTCTAGAACACGTTGATTGTCAGGACTTCCCGTTTGATGACGTTCTTTCGCTCGAAAACGCGGTAAAGGAGACAGAATCAAGAGAAAAGAGTGAGTTTTCAGCACCAGTCATCGAAAGCAACGAAAATATTTCGATTGAAAGACGACCGATTATGTCCGAACCTAAACGAGACGCGTACTACCTGTCATCCGAAATAGACTTCGCTGCTATTTCGCATCTCTCCGCGCAGCATAATGAGATTCTGGACGATTCGGCTAAACAGCACCCCCCTAATGTCCACTTTCTCGAAACTTCCCATCAGCAACGTGACGTCATCATTCCGAAAATTCAAGCATGACGTCAGGAATGACGTCACAAAGCCAGAGAACAGAAAGCGGACGTCGACAGTACAATTCGAACGAAAGACGAAGCGTAGAGCATCGAGTTTCAACGAACCGAAGGAGGCAGACTCAACTCCAGTGGACAAGCAATCCTTGCCGCCCGAAGGATTCAAAATCACCCGATACCCGATCGTTTCTCGTTCAATGTCTGCGTCTGCTGATACCGACCCTGGCCAACAGGTATGTTGTTTCTATGGTTGTGTTGTTTCTATGGTTGTGTGTTGTCTCTATGGTCGTGTGTTGTTTCTATGGTTGTATGGTGTTTCTATGGTTGTGTGTTGTTTCTATGGTTGTATGTTGTTTCTATGGTGGTATGGTGTTTCTATGGTTGTGTGTTGTTTCTATGGTGGTTTGGTGTTTCTATGGTTGTTTGTTGTTTCTATGGTTGTATGGTGTTTCTATGGTGGTGTGTTGTTTCTATGGCTGTGTGTTGTTTCTATGGTTGTATGGTGTTTCTATGGTCGTGCGTTGTTTCTATGGTCGTGTGTTGTTTCTATGGTTGTGTGTTGTTTCTATGGTTGTGTGGTGTTTCTATGGTGGTGTGTTGTTTCTATGGTTGTGTGTTGTTTCTATGGTTGTGTGTTGTTTCTATGGTTGTGTGTTGTTTCTATGGTCGTGTGTTGTTTCTATGGTAGCATGTTGTTTCTATGGTTGTGTGTTGTTTCTATGGTCGCGTGTTGTTTCTATGGTTGTATGTTGTTTCTATGGTTGTATGTTGTTTCTATGGTTGTATGTTGTTTCTATGGTTGTATGTTGTATCTATGTTGATTATACCTTCTCCATGCTTGTCGGTGAACTGGAACGCTTTGACCAATCGTAGCGTCTCATCGACGGAACGGCCGACAGGGATGTCGTTGATGGTAATCTGCCGCAACACTCCGTTCGTATCGATGATGAATAACCCCCTGGTGGTAGCGTATCGGTGTAAAATATATATGAATAAAGTAATAGCGAATTACAATTATAATCATCAGTACTTTTATCCAAAAACAGAAACATCTTAAAAAATCATTAGTTGATCAAATTTTGCATCAAAATTATTATAAAACTATTCTGGCAGGCTTTAATGAGAAATTTAGAATGAACAAAATTAAAATAAGATTGTTAATCATCATTGATATCATTTTCTTACAGTATTAAAAACGCAAGTTCATGAATCACCTGAATGCTATTCCTCCACCTTCCACCAAAACCCCATAATCTTCGGAAATCTTACAATTCTTGTCGGCGATCAATGGGATCTTCATGTTGCCGAGCCCTCCCTTCTTCCGTGGGATGTTGCACCTGGTGGGGGGATTCTCTAATTATAAGCTCATGTGGAGACATTATAAACACGAGGTGCAACTCGACAGCGAGCACGAGGTGCAACTCGACTGCGAGCACAAGGTGCAACTCGACAGCGAGCACAAGGTGCAACTCGACAGCGAGCACGAGGTGCAACTCAACAGAGAGCACGAGGTGCAACTCGACAGCGAGCACAAGGGTGAAACTCGACAGCGAGCACAAGGTGCAACTCGACAGCGAGCACGAGGTGCAACTCGACAGCGAGCACGAGGTGCAACTCGACAGTGAGCACAAGGTGCAACTCGACAGCGAGCA
>CH000095.1:0-11429 GCA_000149265.1 Ciona savignyi | reverse complement strand
ATGCATCAGAAGCTGTTATCTATGGCTATATATATATATATATATATATGTACTGGTAAATTAAATTAAATAGAAAATGTTAATAATGTTTTAAATTGAATAATCTAAGGTCTGCAAAAAGAGTAAAACAGGAACTAGTTTTTCAATTATAACTGATAATGCTGTTCTCGTATCTTTGATATCTAATTTTAATATTGGAGTTGGAATATGGTTGCCTTTCTTATTTTTCAAGCAATATTTCATTTTAATTTGTGATTTTTGTGTCATTCAAAATACTATTTAAATCAGAATCCAGTGAATTAATTATTTTCAATAAAATTTATTGTTCAAAAAATGACTTTTTAAGTTTTAAAAACATTAAGAAAAGAAACTGAAAAAAAAGAAATTGAAAATGGAAAACCTAAAAAAATACTATTCAAATCACAAACCACTGACTTAATTATTTTCAAGTAAATTTATAGTTTAAAAAATGACTTTGTAAATTTGAAAAACAGCAAGAACAAAGCTTAAACGGCTCTAATGATGTTACCTCAGCTGCCACAGTGTCGATGGTGGTGAAGGTATTTTCATCAAGACTCGGATTTCTGGATCCATTGTTTGCGATTGCGTAGTAGATTTTAAAAGTTTCACGGCAGATTGTGTCTTCCAGGTCATGGCATTCACGCATGGAGAAGTTTAATTCAATGTAAATACGGGAACGTCCTGATAAAAAGAACCAGATTAAATGGCCTTTATCTAAGTTATCTTTGTTGCATTTTAAACTAGGTTGTGTTAAGCTGATATTACAAGTATAGGCATAGGCGCCATGTTAGCGGGTGCGCAGGTGCCGCGCACCCGCGCATATTTGCATGCTTAAAAAAAAATTTTCAGTTGAGATGGATATATATTTTTAATCATATTTTGATAATTAAATAGTTTTGTAAAAACAGATATCAAATTGTACAATTTAGCCCTACCAATAAGTATAATATATTCGATCGATACACCAACTGCCAAACGATAACGTTGGTTCAAAACGGACCACGCACTCACTGCATAACGTCCTTTTTTTATCTTACCGCCACCTATATCTCTCGCATCTTCGCGAAAAGTGTAGACGTGTTTCTTTATGATGATGCGTGCAAATACGATGTTGCCCGTGAGCCCGCGGTAACAACGGAAGAAATAGCTAAGTATTTCTTCATTAAAACTCGTACGGTCGGCGGTTAGCGCAGAACATGAATACAAAACATGAATAAATTCCATATACAACTTAACATGTTGAGTTTATTCAACGATGTATTAATTCTAATGGTAAGTATTTAATTTTGTTTCCAAATCTGGATTTTGGTTCAATCGTTTTACGGCGCATGGAACCTAACCGATTTAGTTTAATTTTACGTCCGTGTTTAAATAACGAATTTATAAGTAGCCGAAACGTCTACAAATAAAGTAGACACAAAAAAACTACAAAAGAATAAGATTATCATCACAGAATTCGTGAGCAGAAACCAGATACGGAAAAAGCAAGTTCAACGCTATGCCACGTCTTTATTCATGTTCACTTTCTCCATATAACAATGCACTTTATTTTGTCATGAATCCACCATTCCTTTGTCATTTATTGGCAAAGTATGGTATGCAACAGCTGCCATTGTAATGAAACAAAGTAAATGCGTATCGTGTTATACCTTATCGGAGTGCAATTAATATTGAGAACCAGAAACAAAAACGTTCTTACGAATGGAAACAGTTTTAGTGCGCTTAGGAATAATTAAATTCGTAAAAATGCTGCATTGGTTCTAGCGCGACGGGAATATTTTAAACTGCTATGTAATTAAATGCATCTTATATTTCCTCTTTTTAGAGCAATTTAAGTAGGCTATCATGTCGAAACGCCAACGAGAGACATTTATCAGTTATTTTAGCAAACGCAAAGCAAACCACGGCGGCCACGATTTGGCATAAAAGAGAAGACCGTTATTCTGTTTATTAAGGATCGTGGACCTTTCCGCGTTGGCGGGGAGAGAATAAATTTTTACACTTCGCTTATTTATTAACGTTGAAGTTTTTAAGGATCTTTTACCTCTTATTTAACCGCGCTTAGTTCGCTTTGCCATGCCAACTTTAAGTTAGCCTAAAAGACAGTTATTTTGAAGATATTTCATTGGTCAACAAATGTACCTTCAAAAAAAATTCTCGCGCGAATTTTGTTTTCGCACCCTTACGCATTTTAGAAACTTGGCGCCTATGAGTATAGGTTTTAATACCATTGTTAGTTGCATTGACTTCGTTGTAATTTTAAATATACTTTCAAAGGTAAATGTGTTTATGACGCAATATGATGGACAGGAAATAAATTTAGGACTTTAGTGAAATCGCCAAGCAGATCTTTTAAGTGTGTAGTCTTTAACAAAGCCTTAAATTAAACCACTAGTTTAAACTGGGGGGCGCCCCACTTGGGGGTGTGAAAGCTTCACAAGGGGGGCAAAAGCATAAGAGTTAGAGATTGTTCTAACAAACGCAACTGATCTTTGTTGTGCGATGTCGTCAACAAACCCTAGACTAAAAAGACTGGTTTCCCAAAAACAGTTGCATCCTTCACATTAAGCAGGATAATGGTAAATAAATTATTGTTCTATTTTTTATGAATTTGATTTTTGAGAGTGAGCCGTGCTGCTAGGTGAGCCGTGAGCATAAATGACAAACGTCAAGGCGCAACTAAAAAAGTTTGAATACCACTGATATCGAACGATATGTAATTTTTGTCCTATTATTAAAAATATGTTTCTTTAAATATTAACAAAAAATTAAAAAACCTTATTGATATAGGTTAAATTTCTCTTTATAAAGGCTAAATTTTAAATAATATTTCAATAATATAACGTTTATTAAATAATTGTGTTTTAAAGGGCATTAACAAAATTTCTCACAAGAATCATGTTACAGTATCAGTAATAATACAATGTAAATACATAGCCTGACATGGTGATATGCTTAGTGTATATACATAGCCTGATATGGTGATATGCCTAGACATTGAAACAGAAGTAGCATAACCAACCGATTAACTTCATGAAAGGAGAACGCAACCAGTTTTGGGTGTCAGATTTCTTGCGGTGATTGTTCACAGGGCAGATTTGAAAACCTCTGAGGGTGGAATTTCGAATGGGAAAACTCAGCTCATCCCACTGTGTTAAGGAGGCATCAAGTTTCATATTATTATAGCCCGTTTGTAAATGAACGGTTAGGAGAAATGGGATGTTACAATCCGCTTAAATTACCAAGACAGTTGAAAGTTTATGGTGATAATACGAAATTGATTAAGTTGTTAGGCGAAATATGCATATTGCTTATACATAATAGTGGTTAATCATGGGTAGGTTTAAGACTATATTTATGTGGGTAAAATCATTGATGATTAATGTCAAAATTTAAAATGTCTTGTTGGTGTGATTAGAAGCACTTTAAAGGAAAAACATACCGGTACTAGAGTTATTTACTTTATCACTTACATTCAAAACAAAAAAACAACAATCAACAGTAAGAAACAGTAAAACCTTCTAAAAAATAGTTTCTCGTAAGTAACTATTGAGTGCTATAGTAAGTAACAGATATAAGTAAGATTATTTAAGATGATGTGTTGCTGAGATAAATTCATTAAAATATTGTAATGTGTGATGCATAAAAATCACGTAATTGAATTTACCGTGTCCAAAGGAGATGAGTCCAACACACCATTAACATACGTCTCCACTACCCAACCTTCCAAGTCAGACGTTACATTTCGGGTGTTCAGAATTTCAACTGGAAAATTAAAAAAATAAATAAAAACTTTTGAATTTCAATCCATAATTTTTTTCTTGAGCTCCATAATACAACAAAAAGGATAACAAATATGGGAATAAAAAGTTAAATTAGTAAAAGTAATATTGAATCAGGTAAGAAAGTGTCATCTTCATTAACAGTTAATACCCAAGATTAAATAAAAATAAAAGATTTGATTAATGATCAATAATATAGCCAACTTAAATGGCTTAAGGGTATACAGTGGACTATTTTTTTCCCAAAATTGTATTAGTATAAATTACAAATTCAATATATAAAGCATTGTGTAATAATGCATGAGACATTTTTTTATAAAAAATTAAAATCAGAGAAAATAAGCCAAGAAAATGTTTTTCACACTGATAAACACAATATAAAAATGATTCAACTTTGGCAAAGTACGTTATTTGACTCTAATTGAAATTGACAAACACAAATACCACGATCAATAACAGTCTAAACTAAGCCACAATAAGATTAGCATTAATTATTAATGCAGGAAACTCTATAGGGAGGTTACGGCTTCTAAGTGAGCTAAAAACACTCATTTAACCTCTTGGAATTAAAGATCTCATTCATGCTCATTAATATTCGAAATGCACATAATTTGAAATATTTTTGGATTTGCAAATTTGAAATAAAATGATCACTTTTGACCGAATTGTTTTATATGAAGGATTTTGATGTTATCATTAATTTCACCAAGCTTTATTAATAATATGTACAATTTATAACTGTGTAGCCTACCAATATAAGTACTACAAATAATGCAATACAACTATGCTCTTTCTTATTTAAAATTATTAAATATAGAATAATTTCTTAAATATAAACTTATCGGACAAATTAGTCTATTTACATTGTGCCAGAGATTGTAGTCGACACAACATATTTTTATAAAGAGTAATGTAAAAATTTAAAAGAGAATAAAGCCATAGTTTCTAACAAACCTAAGCTATCACCCAACCTTTTTTAGCATGGAGTGGGCAGTTTTGTCTATTTTAACCTGATCTCACGACTACAAAAACTTATAGTTGGGTCATTCCATTTCAAATGGGCCGAAATAGAGACATTTTCCAACCAAATTTTTTATATAATCTCATACTATAAAGTAAAATAGCCAAGTTCTCGCTGGAAATGAAAAACCTCTTGTTTTTAATATTTGTTTTAACTTTTACTGTTTTGGGAAAGCAATCTTCAAAGAAGATGTTAATCCCTGTATTTATAATTTTATTATTATGCATTTAATGTATATACTTGAGGTGTTTCGGGATTTATTTCTTCCAAAAAAAAATTAATTATTCATGAACCTAAATAAAACATTACAGAAGAAATTATTTAAAATAATGTAGATTTCAACACAAAAAGTAATCTTAAATATTCTACTTTGCAGACTGTTTTAGTCTGAATATAAATCCCACTACAAAGGCATAGCTTATTAAATAAAATAGCCTAATTGCATAATGAAAGAACAATGACGTTTTTTTCTTATAAAACTGCTTTAATTGGGCTTACCTGGATATGAAGAGCAAAGACGAGTACAATAATTAAAAAGAAGCAAAATAGCCGTTATAGGAAGCATCGTTCTAAGTGTTCCCATCTGTATAACTCCAGAAATGTCGAACTGTTGGCCATTATACGCCAAAAACGGCTTACACAATTCTACAAACTTAGATAAGCTAAATAAATGCAGGAAATAGAATAAATAAGCTGAATAAATTGATTACTTTTACTAAATAATAAAGTGCAAGGCCAAAATACGGGTACTCGGATAAACATGTCCAAAAACGCAACTAACCACTCTCATTCACAAATAACTATCCACTGTAAAAAATTCCCCTTTAAACTAACCGTTAGGTGGCTATGTATTTGACATGCGGCGGGTAAGCTACATTTTTCAGTACAGTCGGGTGGTTTGGCGGTTAACGCGACCGATATATATTGATCTGTTTACAAAAATTATGTGTCAAAACATAGCCTGGGTAAAAAAAAATTGTCGTACCAAGAGGTATACAAATATACCAAAACCAACTAGCTAGCGAACAGTTTCGAATCTGCAACTATTCGACTAAAAGGCGACGCACTAAACCAGTAGACAATTCTGTCTGAATAAACTGTTTGGTTGTGGTAAATAGTGAAGTTACATCTTGTCGACTACTACCCGATTTTTGATAAACTGTTTTGGGTGTACGTTATCCGTTTCTACAATTACCACACTATGGTAATGAAGTTACCGGTACCTTGTCGTCACTCGCCGCAAGCTAATTCGTTGTGTCCTTGGGCAAAGCACTTAACCGACATTGCCTAAACCCTACGGATTAGGATGGGATATTCATGTTTATTCCCGTTAATGGGAAAACCAAGGGGGTTAACACACGTTTAATCGTCATATTACCTCGCGCCCACCGTCGGGTTACCGAAGCTATTGCAGTGTGTTGCGTATGAGACACACGTTTCTTTAATTTGTAAGCAATGTCCGTTAAGTGCCTTGTCAAAGACACAACTAACTAACTGACCACCAGTTTCGTACCCGCAACCTTTCGGCTGAAAGGCGACGCAGTTAACCACTAGACTAATCTGTCTGACTTTGGTAATAGGAACAACAAAACAATAAGCGATTATTCTTTGTCTAAATGTATTTTTTACCAAAACACAATGCATCCGAGTGTATTACAATGGTATACAACAATAGGGCCTATTGTTGAATAGGCTACTAGTAATAATAAAACTCTAAAATCACAGCACTATAAAATATAACTTTAATAGGTCTAGGTAATAATGTGGGTACCGTATAAATGTGCAACAAATATGTGTCTAGCTAAAAAGCTTAGTGTGTCACCTTTCAGTTGAAAGGATTTTGGATCAAAGCCGCTAGCTAGTTAGTCAGTCGTGTCCTTGGGAAAGTTACTTAGCGGACATTGCCTGAACCCAGCTGATCAATGCAGTTCCTCTAAATACCTAAATACCCAGTGTGAAGCCAGTTCGGGTAGTGTGCCAGAGTTAGGTTTAGATTTAGGGTTTCAAGTGTACCCACACTGCATACACACTGCCCACACTGGGTATTTAGAGTCACCCAATCAATGGGTTGACCTGAAAACAGCAACAACATCCCAATAATACACAACAATGTTAAAGTAATAGGTGGTGAATGCAAGTTATCAGATGGTAACTGTGGATTAATCTTTTGACACAAATTTCCTTACCTGCTGGGATAGAAAGAACACATTCATCCAAATACAAAATTATAAAACAAAATATTTTACCAAAACCTAAAAATGCATAGTGTTATTTATATATCTATATAATAGGTGGACAAATCCATGTAAAATATAAATATACTACAGTGGCAAGTTAACATTTCAAGTTTAAACAATACAAATTTTATGTTGCCAGAAGAATCCTACAGTTTTGGAACATAATATATAGCAGGGGTTAGCAGCTTTTTTTGTTGGCGGGCCAGATGTGGGAAAATAAAGTTCTTACATGAATAATATTTAATATCTTAATTACAGGGTATGGTAAGATACATTTTGCTGGCCGGTCAAAATCTCTTTACAAGATGGACCAGGTCTGCGGGCAGTATGTAGCCCATTGTGTGCTATAAAGTATGCAGACAGTATTACAACACAAAAATATGGAACTAGATAAATTCATAATAATTCTGAACTCTAACGGCTTAAGCGTAAAAATACGGGAATGCAATGTTTTTTTTTACTCGGTTCATGGTGGATTTCTAACCATCTATGTTGAATTCCCGTATTTTAGTCTTAACCTGTATTACTAATATTATCCAAGAAAAAACTTAATTTACAAAATGTTCAGTCCGTTTACAGATAAGTTAAAAACAAGTTTCCGCATTTTGTCACCAAATAAATAGGTAAAATTATGCATAGGAAAAAATTTAGTTAAAAAAAATATCGTTTCATCCAATACATTCTTGAGTTAGTATATTCATGTTTATCCCTGTGAGTGGGAAAACCAAGGGGGTTAACACACAGGCAATCGTCAGATCACCTCGCGCCCACCATCGGGTTACCGGAGCTATTGTAGTGTGTTGTATGATTCATACGTTCAAGAATATCGTTTCAACCAAGACATTCTTGAGTTTCCGCTCCATAAAAAAAGTCATCGATGCTTGGAATGACCTTCTGTTGACCTTTATAAGATTTTGCCTTTTTACAAAGTCCATCGAGTCTTAAATCTTTATAAATCGAGTTAAACCAAATTTTGGATGGTTCAGGATATTCAAGCCAATGAAAGTATTCTCTATAAGCTGTTGTGTTCTTGTCAAGATAGTTTAAATATTCAGCTAATTTTGCCGGAGATTCAAAATCATCTGCGTGGATAAATGAACCAGGAGGAGCAAGATCAACTACGTCGGACTTCCTTGGTCCCCAAACGACAGGCACCCTTTGGTTTGCTATCCCGTTGTACCAGAATTTCTCTGTGATATAGTCGCGACATCTAGAAATTGATTTTCATTTTTAGAATTTTGATATAATACTTTTTTAATGCAATTTTTAATAGCTAATCGGTTGTGTCCTTGGGCAAGGCACTTTACAGACATTGCCTGAACCCAGCAGATTATTGGGTTCTACCAAATTGAAGGAATTACTAAATCATACACACTGCAATAGCTCCGGTAACCCAGCGGTGGACGCAAGTGATCTGACGATTGCCCGTGTGTTAACCCCCTTGGTTTTCCCATTCACATGGATAAACATGAAATATCCTATCCTCTCATCCTAATAATTTAGTATATCTTTATATGTACACCAAACTACATATATATTGGTACGTTACATTGTGTTTTTATATAAATCTCAAATTATATTTTATAGTCTGACAGATTAGATTATAACGTTACCGTCACCTTTCTGACGCCACCTTTCTGCCTAAGCGTTAAAGGTTTAAAACTGGGTGCTAGCTAGACAGTTTTGTTCTTGTGCAAGGCACTTAACGGACATTGCCAAAACCTAGTGGAGTGATGGGTTCTGCCAAATTGAAAGAACATCTGAATCATGCACAACACACTGCAATAGCTTTGCTAACCCGATGGTGTGTGTTAAACAGCCTTGCATTTTCCAATTCATTGGGATTTATAAACATTATCTTATTTTATCCAAAATGCACAAAGGAATAAAATTCTTTTCTGTAATAATACAACATAAACATCGGCAAATCCAAAAAATTATGCAACTAATTTTCCAACCTGTATGTGTTTTCAAACGCAAGGTAAAACTTGAAAGAATTTTTCTCCTCTGCCGGCATGGCATCAAATTGAGCTCTGTTGTTAAAACATCCACCATACCTTTGCACTTGCAGTCCAGCAGCCACCATTTCATTTCACATAATTCATCCGACGGACAGGCCCCACCAGGTGCCTCCACAGTTGCTAACAACCCACAGCTATCAGAAGAGAAAATCAAAATCAACTATTTTAAAAATAACTTAAAATGATTAGACTAATTAAACGACGTAAACTTTTGCTATTTGACTATTTCTTTTTTAGGCGTTTATCTAAACATTGTACAGCATGCTTTACAGCCATTTCACTAAACTAAACTGTACCCATTTTTAGGATAGGATAGGATATTTATGTTTATCCCTGTGAATGGAAAAACCAAGGGGGTTAACACACGGGCGATTGTCAGATCACCTCGCGCCCATCGTCGGGTTACCGGAGCTATAACAGTGTGTTGTGAATGATATAGACGTTCCTTTAATTTGGTAGAACCCATTAGTGCACTGGGTTCAGGCAATGTCTGTAAAGTGCCTTGCCCAAGGACACAACCAACTAGCTGGCGACCAGTTTTGCACCTGCCACCTTTCGATTGAAAGGCGCGCACTTAACCACCAGACTAACCGGCCGGAGTACCATAAATAAACAAAATACAAAGGCAAGGAAATACAGATCAAAACTTCCCCAGGGGCAACACTAAAAGGGGTAAAAGAGGAAAAAAAGAGACGAAACACTTTTTCTAAAATTATGAAAACCAATTCTAATCCTGAGAACAAACGTGATCGTTAACCGTAGTCTTTACATCAACCATACTATCACAATCTTTATTTGGTTCACTCTGGTCCACGCTTTCGGGACACACCTTCTATTAAAGCCAGCTCCCCCTCAGTACTGGTTGCGCTTTACCCCACACTCTTCTTTAGGGCTTTATAATGTTTTGGTCTTACTTAAATTTTGTTTGCGTTTTCTTGTTCTTTCGCTTAGGTTTGGCGGCTGTGTCCGCTATATTTATTAAATTATATACTTTTTTTTAAATGACGTGTTTTAATGACTGTTCGTTTTGCACCAAATTATTAACATTTACTGGAAGATTGTTATTGTTAGGACATGAATTACCAACATTTACTAGAATGTTGTTATTGCTAGGACATGAATTACCAACATTTACCTAGAACTGAAAGGTTGTTATTGTTAGGACATGAATTACCAACGTTTACTAGGTTGTTATTGCCGGGATAAAAATAAATACCAATTGTGGGTCTACTCACAGCAATGTTATGTTTGGCTTCCAACAATTTGTCGATGTTCTCTTTTCCACTATGATTCTCCAGCAATCCACGAACCAAATTCGGATCAGCATACGACGACAAAATATCGGAATCTCGTCGGTACGTCATAGTCCAGTTCATCATGCCATCAAATTGCTTAAAACTTCGATGATGTGCATGGCGTAACGTCGCCGCACTTTCCATGGTGTTCCAAACAAAGATTTGATCCGGCGATCTGTCAATTAGAACCCATTACATCTGTGCTAGAGGATAAACCCATTTAATGTCATCTTTTCAAGTAAACTTTACAGATTTGAACACAAGTTAAATTTTAATATTTTAGATACAATGTCATCTTTTTAGGTAAACTGTACAGATTTAAACACAAATTATGCACTAATTTAATATTTTAAAGGTAACAAAGTAATACCGGTACTTAAAAACGGGTTTTATCCTCTAGGCCAGTGTATAGGATAATATAGGGTATTTGACAAGGCACTTAACAGACTTTGCCTGAACCCAGCGGATTAATAGGTTCTATCAAATTAAAGGAACATGTCTATCATACACAACACACTGCAACAGCTCCGGTAACCCAACGGTGGGCACGAAGTGATCTAACGATTTTCCCATGTGTTAACCCCCTTGGTTTTCCCATTCACGGGGATAAACAGGAATATCCTATCCTAGTTAACCCACCTCACATGTCCATCTAAACCAACTTTTTCATCAAATGCAGAAAAATCAAAGAGGACCAATATTGCGTCATTAAACAGACTTCTGTTGTACGTCAATGAGCAGTTTCCATATGTTCCAGGACCATACCCTTCACGTACATTACCCCCTGGGTGTCTCCATGCTAACATTATTCCTTTCTCTCTGCAAAACAATATTACTGATGTTAAATTTTAGTTTAGTTAATTTTTTTGGTTTCCACGATGAAAACACAATGCAGATTGCAGGACCTTTGATTTAAATTTGGAAAACGGAAAAATTTACCACTCACTAATGGTATTTGGAGTAGAATTGCCAAAAACTGGAGTGTCAATCACCAGAATCTGTATTTGACTGTTGGCTATACCAAGCAGGTAGTTACCTAACCCGCACATACT